>QYTT01088246.1:16488-30873 GCA_006980735.1 Dasypogon diadema | reverse complement strand
AATCATAATGTGTGCTCAATAGAAATATAAATAATACTCATGAATTTTATAAATTCATTAAACTTATTCAAAATAAATGAATAGGCAGGCATAACTTTTTATACATGTATTATTCATATTAAGTACTACTTATGATTTATCGTAATAATTCAGAAATACTGGTCAATTTTCAAATTATGAGTAGCTTAATCATAATACCTGCGTCACCATTTCTCTCCGTGTAGCTGATTCATAGTAGTTCTTCCATGAAGAAGTATTCTGGCATAACTTTTGTATTTTCTCAGACTTGCTTGTAGTTAATCCAGTCCTTTGGAGTCCTGTTTGACTCTGGTTTATTAAATAGTGTTCATGCATATCTTTGGTGGGTGCTTTCCAGAAGGGCCTTACAAAATTTACACCAGTCCATCCCCGCTGATTTAAACCAGATCAAAATCGGGACCACCGTTTTTAAAAAATTGACACGTTTTTCAAGACGCAAAACTAAGGACGTCGGTGTCTAGCAATGGTCAAATTAAACTGATCATAGCATTTTGGAAGGTTATTACGATTTTGTAAGAGTTAATGATTCGAAACCTCTGTTAATTCGATTCGATTCGATTCGATTACAACACTGAGTCCATTATTATTAAAATAATTAATATATAGTGCTAAAAGAGTGTTCTATTATCGTCTATAGCCTAGTTTAATGAATTTCTCAAATGCATTTCATATAAAAAAATGCATATGCACTAGACTCCCCCAACGAATTCTAAAGACCTGCAACCTGAGACTTGCAACAATATCGTTTGTAAATTTCTTGAATGACTTCAAACAATGATAAGATTGCGTGCGGCGCCTTCTAAGATGAAATTTTGATAATTATTGGCGCGGCTCAGTCTACTCGTTATCTCACAAGACAAATTAGGGTGCACATACTGTGGAATCATTAAGTGGGAATAGCAATAGTCGTGCAGCGTGTTCGAATTGATCGTTACTAGTTTTCTGGATAATTTTCTGCTTAATCGAAATTAGATCGTCTGCTTTCGAGAAAAAAGGAATCATTAAGGTGTGAGGGCTTTCTGAAATTCTCCATAGCTTGCGGTTTTACTGTTACTTTGAAAGGTGCATGATATCTTCTACACCTTCACCCGTGATTACAGAATTATTCCAAACTCTTCAAGATGATGAAATTCATTTGACTTTAATTTCTCTAATTATTTTTAATGATATTGAATGCTCGTTATGTGGATACCTCCGATTATTTCCATGCCATTTGATCATTAATAAAAAATCAACAGAGCATTTAAATTGTGATCTATCAAATTATTTTGATGGTCAATGGTATTTTTAAATTGCCGAAATTTTAACCAGGTACGAAAGGGGAAAATGAGTTCAATTTTATCATCGAGGTCGAAAAATTCTCACATAAATCAAGGCTAGTTTGTCAATATTGAACAAAAATTTTCTTTTGTCCCCCTACCTTTAGGGGGTTATGAGATTACGTTTAAGCCGACTCCAGTCATTAAATTATCTTTCCGCGAATTTTTTTTTTCTTTTCAAAAGCCCATAGGAGTTTTGGAATGGAACTGAAAAAATTAGGAAGTATCCATCCAAAATATCATTGAAACCACCAAATAAGATTTATTGCCTACATGAACCAAAATGACACAGTTTTCTTCGTTAATCTTCACTTAATTAGAAGCTTCAACAAAGTCAGAGTCCATTTTCTCAGGCCAAATATTGTACAGTTCATAAAACAACTGAAATGGAGAGAAATCTATTAATCATATCCACTCCAAGAATCATATCACAAAATTCAGTTCGTTGAATGCTATGTTACAGTGATCCCGTTCATTCGTTTTACGCCTTAACTCTTTCATTTTTTGGCTATTCGAACCGTATAATCATTTTATAAAAAGTTGGAGATGGACCCTCTAATTTGGGTGATCCTCAAATAAAAGTTTTGGCGATATCCGAGTCTTTTTGGAGGCACGAACAAAACAAAAATGTTTTTTCTTATTTCCTAGCCGTTTGTAGCGCATTTAATAATTATAATCACATATGTCGGCATTGACTTGTTTCGCGGTGTTTCCACGATCTTCGAGAAAAGAGAATCAACACCCACCCAGTACGGATCACTTTGATTTCGTTTTGATCTTCTTTGTTTTTCTTTTTTTTTGTTGTTGCTGTTGTTGTTGCTGTTGCTGTTGCTGGCTTAGACTGCATGAACAGGTTGATGATAGTTTCGTGAAATGGCAATTAAAGAAAAATGCGAACTTTGATAATGCGTCGGTGTATAAAGATTGGTTCCATAAATCTTTGATGTTCAAGAGAGTTGCACCTTGATAAATTTATTCCTCTAGTAGCATACGAATTTAGATTGATAGATAAATCTAATGTTTTTTACATCATTAGATTTATCTATCAATCGAATCTAACGAAAATTTATTTTCTAAAAAACAAAGAAAAAATCCACTAACGCCATCTAAGATTTTAGTGACTAGTTCATAGTCGGTGATGCTATAAAGACTATCACAATAGCCGATCTGCAGAATTACTGTGGTTTTTATGAGGTGTTTTCGAATGCTTGTTAAAAGATCTCTGCATGAAGACTAAGGTTGTCTTAAAATACCATAAATTCTTGCAGTCGGTGTGTCAATGTGATCTGACCAGGTTAATGACTGATTAAATATTAGTCCAAGGTTTCTAACCGTTTTTTTTCGAATGGAATTGTACTACCCTTCAGGAAAACTAGGTACCCGAGCGTTCTTTTGAATATAACGATAGCCTTTGATTTACTAGCATTAATCCTAAGACAATTTACGTATACCCAGTCAGCAATGGTTACCGAGTTTAGTTTTTTTACCAGATCTAAATAGCTGTATGTCATCTGCATATTTTAAAATATCACCACGCATACCGATTTCGTCTGTCATCAATGTACAGGGTAAATAATAATGGGCCTAAAATTGATCCTTAGGGAACACCAGCATTTAAAACAGTAGAATCCAAACACTTCTGGTCCTCTTTGACTATGATTACACACGTAATTTTCTATTAGCTGGAGTGATTAAGCCAAAAATCTGAACTTAGACGCATTTGCTGTCAAATGCTTTCGCAGCCTCGGCCGCGGTTAACCCCGCACACCGAGGCGACCATCTTCGGCTTGCCAACCGGACATGACCGTTCTATTACCTGGGAACCCCAGCCGGGTTCAAATGGCGTTAAAGCTCCTTGGTTCCGTCACCAGGTATTCGAGGCGTATGCGCTTCTGCAATTTAGCAGGGCTGAGTGCACTCCGGTGAAACATGAGGTCACGTTGCTCTTGATTCTCCTACCCCGGTATCTTGTGTTAGAATTAGAAGTGAATCGTGGACTTAGCCAAGCAAAAGACAAAGCTAAGCAGAAATATAAAAAATATAAAAATAATATAATACTGATGCGATTAACTAAAAATAATCGGAAAAACTATTAAACTCTTATTAATACAATAGTTTTTTTTCTGAATGTGCAAATACTGAGAGCTACCGCGATTCTGTGATGCATAGAGGTAGAGAAGGTTTTTATTTAAATCGAAGAACTTTAACGCGAAAAATTTGTTAATGTGGTGATACAAAAAGCCGATCATCGACTAGCTTGGGTCTCTCTCGACTGATATCGCCATTATTTTTTCTAGGCGATTATGTCCAGTATGTCCTTAACATTTATAGTGAATTCTTTTCTGCATCTCGGTGTATACACCACACCAGAACTATGTTGCCACTACATCCATCCTACTCAGAAAGTGCGATGCACAGGTTTCAAAGAATTAATCAAATTTTAAATTGTACAAAGTTTAGGTTTTTGCCCATCTTTCTAGAATACTTATTATTATCAAATCACTTTTCTAAAGAAAATCATAACGATATCTCTTTGTGTGCATACTCCTTCCTAAACTTTTACTTCAGATAGTCCATGTTCCTTCAAGCGAAATTGGGGGTAATTAAACAGTTTTCGTCGCATCTTCTTAAAAATGTTACTACTTCCATATTTCACCACGCGTTAAGAAAAACTTCGTCAAATCAGAAAAATGTGATAATCTCATAGCTTGGGGTTACAAAATTTTTTCTAACATCACGCAGCTGAGATTGCTGAGATTTTTTTTTCACTAATTCTAGAACAGTTGGGTCAGATAAAAGAAAACTTCACCCGATGCCGACCCCATAAATAAAACCCACAAAGAATTAGATACTTTCGTTCGGTCTGCAAAATGAATGAATTAGTAAAGATGACAGGTAGGCAACTTATGTTTATGATAATGACTTAACGCTCCCTGTTTACATTATCCACGTAAATATCTAGGAAGTGTTGAATAAAGCTCTTCAGCGTCTTGTGGTTGTGGTATTTGACTAAAGGCGATTGATAAATTATACAACAAAGGTAGCAGTCAAGTCGACCAGCATCAAAACGTATTAATCCAGAATCACAAAGCAAGACGCTAACATTGTCCCTCGGGCCAAATATTTTTTGGACAATAACAATTCAATGGATCCTCAAAATGGAAGCAGAAAAGTGTCAGATGAATTGTTGTGATTTGTTTGGAACGTGGCTATTAAATTTTTTTTAATGGAAATTTGTTCTGAATTAAGACTTGTTCTAATGTTACTTAATTCCAAATTGCATATGCCTGAAGAATTTATTCATAATGAAGAGAACTCATATTTTAGACTTTTAAATTCAAACAAAAGAGTAACAATTTAAAAATTAGTTAAGCTGTTCATATAATACATATAACTCTATATGAAGATAGATCTTTGATGGAAGTTCAGCTGTGTTATTAATAAATGTGCTCCTTTTTCTCAGATAACAGGCCATTCTTAGTGTTCCGGAGAGCAAAGCTATAATAGTTTTCAGTTCTATCCAATTTTGTTAAGCATGAGAACTTTTTTGAATAAAATAGAAATCTACTTAATGTTGAACATTGCAAAAGTTACTTAACTTACTTAACTCTACCCTTAAAGGTGTCTAACAAACTAATAAGAAGAAGATTATTGCAATCTGCCAATCGCCCCTTCCTTTTTCCATTTTGGAAAAGCAGAAGTGCTATTATTTAATCTTAGAACCTCCCAACATCAATGAATTTTAACACAGGGATATCACTGGAAATTCACTCATAACTCTTTACTGCATAATTATTTCATAAGTTCATTGAAAAAAATGTTAGATTAAAAGTAAGGTTTTCATTACTAAAATAATTGAAATGAATTTTTGGGGCTAAATGTAAGGGTGTAAGGAGAAAAAAAGAGAGGAACAGAACTTATAAAGTACAGCTACTCTAACCAATAGACATCCGAACTAACAAAAACAGAATTTGACTACACTAACTGGAATTTTTAACGCCATTACATGTTGTTCCTTTGTTCTAATGAACTTTCTCCAAGAATTAAAGAAAAATGAACAAAAAGCACAAGTTTTCTGCTACAATACCCTTTATATCACTCTGTCAATAACATTCTCTATTACATTACCTTTAGCATTGCCAGGTAATTGATGTTTATAACTTCTCTTATTCTTCGATGAAACTATTCATTACCCGAGAAAGCCGATGATTTAAAAACGTGAAATGGATTGTGAATGGGGACGGATGTACTAAAAATTGTAATCTTTGGAGGACACGGATGTAGAAGTAGCGAAGTTATTGCGACCCTCGCTATATCCGATAATAAAACAGTAATTTTAAAGCGTCTAAAGGTGGACGGATAAATGTAAAAATTAACATTGTGGCATTAGGTTTTAAAATATACTGCAAAATAACGCACAGTCAATTTCCTGATTTGAAAATTAAAAAATGAAAGTTGCAGATTAATTTGTAACCTTTATTAGATTAAAGCAATTATCACTTTCCGCCTTCCCCAAAATTTCTTCTTTATTAACTGTGTGCAACATAGTTTGTCTCCTAACTTTAAACAACTTCATTAAAAAGTATTCTAAAAAAATTGAACAACTAGAAAGTGAGTTAAATAAAATGAAATTGATTAATTTTGCATAGACTAAAAAGTTATCAACGGAATTGCAGCAGAATCGATTAGATCAGAGTTTGTGACTTTTGAAAAGTATGTCAAATGTATTTTCTTTTCTTGTTCTTGAATTGTAACTTCCCATCTTTAAAGGAAGACAATATAATATATACATATACGGTAACTCTGTTTCAGTTTTAACTCGAAGTTGTGCATTTTTTGGATTCTGTCTTAACTTTTGGACATTAATTTCTAATAAACCCCAAAACGTTCATTTGAAAACAATCCATGGAATCTGATAAAACATAAAAAATCTCAACCACCGCCGAAGGGATTAACTTTCAAACAAAAACCACCAAAGTCCATTCTTAAAGGAAAACGAGCAGAGAAACTCCTTCAAGAGTTGCGAAAAGTAGAGAATAAACATGCACATAAAAACTTTACAAATATCTCTCTAGGCTATTCGTGAGAATGAACTTCTTACATTTTCTTGCTCCTCTGGACCTCATATTAACTCAGGGCTATAAAGTCACTTTAGTCCTGCTAAACTCCCTTAAGTCGGTAAGCTGAAGTAGTTTGATTGGTTGAGTGTAGCGAAACTACCCATCAAATCTGTCATATTAATTTAAGACATTTCAGTTGGAAAGGGCCCAAAGATTACCATATAATTTTCACTTGTCATTTTTGATCCAAATTGATGTTTGTATCTTTCCGTTTGATGGAAGCTGGGATGGCAGTTTGGTAGATTATCGCATATGGGATTAGGTTTAAATAATTAGGATAATTTCACATCCAACGGTCAGAGCAGTTAACGTATACTGCCACTTGAAACATATTTTCATGGGGAAATTAAAAGGAACATTATCTTGAGATTTTTAAAAAAATAGTATTTCTCTGACAAATTTTACTATGAGAAAAACCCGTAAAAAAGACATAAAGACAAAAATTCGTTTAGAAAATAACTATGGACGTTCATATTGACGCCATTTTGTTTTGCACACGCGCTCACTATTCCACCTTATTGTTCTTGTTTCGATCTTAAGTGAGCTTCATTCGCCACTCGAGGAGACAAGGCGTAAGAGCAAATCCCCCGAAGCAATTTCTTTTTCTTAAGTCTTCTGGGGACCTGGATGTATCCACCAAGATGTGGCGCATTCCAGACGATACTTTACTGGTTACTGGTTAAAGCGAAAAAATGAATTAACATTCTTCGATTGGTCGTGCACTTGATTACTCTGGTTGATGTGGTATCGGCGAAATTTTTGTTTTTCCTAATTAATTTATTTGTTCAATTGCAATGCTGCAGCGTGTAACGAAGCTACCAATCCTGAAGTGAACTGCCTTCTCGGATTATGTATGTACTTACACCATAACCATTTATGTAACAAGATAGCTAACCACCTGAACGCAGCTACAGGAGAACCTATGACACCAAATGCAATGCCCACAGAAATGATAAATGCCACCAAATTGATTTCAAAAGTAGTTCACATTTTCGTCTTTTGTTTTTGCAAAAACTGTCGAGTTGAAACAGCTTCGATACAGCTTATTTTGCATAATCTGTTGGCCTATAATTTAGAAAATGTTTCAAGACCTTCTTGCCAGCCGCCGGGAGGCATATTGGGGTAACTTATGATGCAGTACGCATTTTTGAGGAACTTATTATCTGCCGATAGTATCTCTATGGTTATGTGCCCATGCCCAGCTCAACTAAGGGAGTTACAGTGAGACTAACGTCTCGGTCTTTATATATAAAAAGATTACGCAGATGCTATCCGCTCTGATCTCCAGTCACTGAACAAGATAAAAATTTCTGGGTAAAATTTTGATAATTTATGGTATGGAAGAAGAAATTCCAATTTGCCTTCTTAGTAAGAAACCCAACAATTGTTTCAGGCCTGTGTTTTCAAGCAGTTGGTGCAAGCTCCTTCTTCAGATGGATTTGGAAAGTTATAGTGGAACATTTTGTGAAACAAGTTCTCATCTGAAAACCTAACCCATGTGGGCAATATATCCATTCGCATTTGCTTTCCCATAAACATAATTTAATCGTTAAAATCCACCTTGTCTTAATTAAGCTCCTCAGATTTCCACTTCGGTGTAAATAATTGGCAAATGAAGACAAGATTACCTCATACGCATCGACGCCCGCTTATTACCGACAGAAACAGAAAATACCTAATCGGCCCTTGAGTTCATATTTTCTATAATTTGCGATCACAACGGCCACTACCACCTTCCACTAAAAGATCTGTTTACATGGTTTGACAGGCGCAGCGGGGGATGCGAGCCCCGGATAAGAGGTTACATTCCGTACTTTATCGGCACACGCAGCACGTGACTATGTTTATCACAGTAAAAAGCAATAGAATGTTTTTTTGCACTTTTTACTTCGCGGTGGCTACATAATTCCATGCTAAGCTCTTAATGAAGTTCGGTAGAGGAGTTCTTTGCCTCCCGTACCTGATGCCTTGTTGCTATACTATGGACATTACAAACATCTCATTCTTCGTAGCTGGAGTGGTGGTGAGGGTGGAAATGTTAGACTCATGAAAAACGAAAGCACAAAACGGATACATTACGATGGCCACGTGCAAGTTATTTGTTCGACCCTCGATTAATTTGATTATGAGAGTGTATCAGGAGGAGCCTCAATAGGCCTCAAGGACATTTTGTTCTTTGTTGCCCGTTGACTGTTTAGTTGTTAATTATTAAGATATTTTTGTGGATCTCATTAAATTTTATAGATTGGCTTAAAGAAATATTTTAGATGGAGATGGGAGTTTTCACCTCATTTCGGTGTGTCCTGAACAATATCTATCTGAAGTTGAAGGTAAATAACATTTGATAGAATAGAAGAAAAGCTGCTACTAATACTAAAGTTCATTTACTAATTAAGCGCTCGGCTAACCATTGCTTTTACAAAAAGGCTTACAATTAGTTGTAATATCTGTCGCCATAGCTTCTTTATTGAATATACGTAATTTTTAAACAAACATAAATTTATATACTAGTATTAAGATATATTAACAGAATCTTTTATCTTATTTTTTGTGAAAATTGAAACAATTTCCAGAAGATTTGTTCCGTATAGACTCTAGAGTAGGATATATCTTCTCCTATAAACTTAATATTCTGCAGACCTCTTTTGCAAATAATAATCGCGGATTTAATCTACCCATTAAGAGTCACGGCCATAGATGACAAACTATCTGTTGCAACTAAACTTACTGACTTCGAACCACTTGTAATACTCAATGAAATCTAGCGATTAAGAGTAGTTACTGATATAATTCGAACACTAGATCTCATGGATAATGAGCGGGCAGACCCTTCTCAGATCCGCAATTTTCCACCAGTAAGTGGGACGTTTGTTATAACTCGGCTTCAAACGAGGATAGACGTCCATCTGACTTCATCCAGGCTTCTGACGTTTTACTGCTCTCAACCCTGCGGCCCTTATTTATAATTGTCACAACCGTATCTTTCAAAAACATTTATCGTGGTTAAAGTCAAAATTGCGATAACTCAATTGGCAAAATAAATGTCCTTAACAAAAATTAAGATTTTCAGTCATAAATTAATATGATATTACTTAGCATTCCCGTTTAGGACCTCTATTTACTACTATTACGTAATGAACCATTGTAAAATATTAATTGCTATCTTTAAAAACCCCTTATACCCCTATTTAATATTAACACCATAGAAATACCTAATTAAAACCCACGCATTGTACTTCCTCTTTCAAAAAAGAGGCAGGTAAATTTGCCATTTGTTAATTAATTTTGAAGCAAATTTCATTTATTTCTCAAGATTGTACAGCTTTGTTGTCATGAAGGTTATGATTCTGTTTATTTTTCCGATTAAATTATTTTATTGAGAACATTTTTCATCTTTTAAAAGAAGGATAAAAATAAAACTGTTGGTTCTTTTAGCCGGAAAAGTATACCTTCGCAATTACCTAGAGAATTTGCACAACGTTTACTGAGAAACCTGCAAATACGAAAACTTTCTATTTTCCGCTCAATTAAATAAAAATGCGCCTTTATCTCACCAGCTCTGAGATGTGGATTCATAATCCACCCACCTGTGGAATCTCGCAACAAAATTTATTCGAAATATCGAACAAAAAACGGAAATCTCGGTGGGAACAGCTCAATATCAGAGATTATCCTGTCCGTGTCAGATTTTTAAAAGCGGAACTCATCTTTATCCTTGCCCCATCTTCACTGCGATGTTATGATAATCATTATCTGTTCAATTGATTTTCCGGTTAGAAAGTGTAGTCTATCGGAAACAAACTGCTTCGAGCAAAGTACAACCCAGGTACGGTGTCTTGAAGAAGATCAGATTTGTTTGTTGAACGCAACTGTAGCCTTTGTTTTATGACTCTTTTGATAAACTAATCTCAAGTTAAAATTGTAAAAGAAATTTTTATACAATTCTTGTTTAACTCAAAATCTAATAAATAAATCCCCTTTTTTCTCTCCACAAATTAATTCATGGCGACCACATCTACGCCACCCATTCCCATTTGGTAGTTCTTTAATGATTGGAAAATTGAAAAATTGTAATGCCCACTGCAAATTAACATTTTCGCAAAAAGAACCCTACAAATACCCTGGAAAGAATTGTTTTCTCGCCTGAAACCAGCACGAGCTTGCGTGCAAACCAAAGATTCAAGGCATGCACTAACCTGCATTAAATGCACACACTCCTCGGTAATAACATAATGGCCAGGTAGATGCAGCAGGGAATGCAAACATTACAGGCCGCGCAGCCACTATCAACATTTCATGATAATTTCAGGTCGAGTCCAAGTATTTGCGCTGCGCTCTTGCATCTCTCTGCAATCAGATCCTTGTGACAACACTGTATAGAATTCATTTCGTGATTAGTAAATTCTATGAGAACATTGCACTTAAAGCAGCCAAGATGGGATCTAATTTCTCGCTTGAATACTGTCACTCCACTGCCACACGTAATCCTTTTCATTTACCGAAAACAAAGGCCATTCCCCTTTTCTTGCGGAATTAGAGATCACAAAGAATAAGAAACAACAAACAGAAATAAAAACAATTTTCCTAACTCTAATTAGATTTTCCTTGCTAGTCCCTTTATTTCACTTTAATTTTTGGTCAAGGCAAGTCATTCCCCAACGTGAAGGGGAGCCGGTTATTGTGGCATTTCGCTGGGGGGTTTGTTAAAACTTATTTCTTCAAATCCAATTGATGGCTGTGGCTCATCTCTTTATTTCATTAGGACTTCGTTATTCACGGGGCATGATTTTTGTACAATACAAAACGAAATTCTCTTACAATGTCAGTGAGTTGAGGAGTGGTTTATGAGTTCCCTGAAAACACAACACGTGAATGCGGATCTTCAGTAGTGATGGAGAATAAGGGACATCTTTGGTACTTCCTAAATTACTAACGTTATTGTCTCGACTAATTGTAAGATACCTTCAGTAAATTTTCTGAATGAATACCACTAGGGCTCCAAAAGTGCTCCTGTAGGGAAACCTCAAAGGTCGTAGAAATCGATTTTAAGGTTCAAAAAGATCTTAATTGGCATAAAAAGGTCCGAGATCGCAATCTTTGAGGGTTGAAGTAAACGAGGCAGCTAAAACTCTTCAAGGGTTAAGTAAAGCCAGTGATAATAACGATGAATATCGTAATCGACCACATTATCTAGATCGTTCTTCATTTATCTGGTAGCTGTAGAAGAATGGTAAAACTGTATAGAACTTGTAGTTGTTATAAGTGGCAAACTAACTTACTTTCCAAAAATTTGCAGCTTTTGCAAAAACTTTTGTAAAACAAATAAATTTTAATAATAACCACTTTTGCAGGTTAAAGTAGTCGTTATTGAGGTTTATTTGGTTACATCTGGACTTGGAAAAAAGCAATCTTTTGAAAATATTGACGCTGATTTTGATTTATTTGTTGTTGTTTTTGAAGAAGGTGGGCTTCATTTTGATGTTGTTGCTCCTAATTTTGATTTGATTGCTCCTGGTTTTGAGTTGGTTGCAGATATCTATAAAATGATTGCATTTGAAGTGTATATACTGGGAGAGTTCGAGTATTCTTCTTTGCCTAATAAACAATGACAAAAAGCCAATTTTTTCGTAGTCAAATTGTAGGTTCTCCATTATTTTCGTTCACCATGTTCTGTTTATGAGAGAGCTGGTAATAATGAAAGTCCTTACCATTGCAAAAATATTTAAAACGGTATACCAGGTATAACCAAGTATGTATAACCAAATCAAAATTTAAAGCACCTTTTTTGAAAAACAATACCAAATACATCAAGCGTCAACTTTTTTATTAATTTGACATCTTCAAACCAAGTACAACCAAATATACTGATAACGTCAATTACAAACATTTTAAACTGAAAAACAATTTTATCCATATCAATTACCACTAATGCTAATTCAACAGCAAACAGATCAATATTTCAAAACCGTTTAGTCATAACTTGGATAGATAAGGTTGTATTTTAGTTTGAAATGGTTCTTATTGAAATTTGCAATTCTTTTGAAAAAGTTAGTCCTGATTTTGATTTCTTTGGTATTATTTTTGAAAAAGAGGGTCTCGATTATGATTTTGAGGCTTCTAATTTTGATTTCGTTGCAGATACCTTTAAAACGGTTACAAAATGAAATGTTAATTCTACATTGTTGAAAATTCGACCATATATTAATCTCACAAAAAGCTTTAGGAATACGCTAAAATGAATATGGAATACTGGACTGAAATCTAGTGGGTTGGATTTCGCATCTAAATTGTACCAACACTACGAATTTTAAATAAATAATAATGATAGATTTGTGCTTCAAATATGCGCATTTATTGTGCCTAAAACATAAGGACGCAAACCTGGGAAAACATCACCGGGATCGGTGCAAACGTGCAAATAACTTTGGTGTTGTAACTAAATGATATACGTAATAAGAGAATTCCCTTTAAAAGTAACACGAGAAAGAAGTAATACCCACTGTCACCTTCAAGCATATCGGGAGTTTATTTTAAAACTTACCAGGCCTCTAACCTGAGGAAATCATCGAGACACGTCAACATTATTTTTGAGTGGAAAGAATTATTGGATAGAAAATAACGACCTCCTTAAATGGAACGAGTGATATGAATGGGATTTTAAAAGTTTTTTCATTCTCTACACTCACCTAATTTTTTAAGTTTGAAAGAATATCAAATATTTTTCTTGATTAACTACGCCGGTGAAATTTCGATAATTTTTTTAATAAGGCAATAAGTCCCCTTCAAAAACATTGTTGATGTATCTAGCCGATTTCCTCAAATATATGTTTCCATACGAAGATAACAGGGCCGGTAAGTTTTAAAATGAACCAGCTGAATATTAAATCATACTTCGAAATTATTAGACTTACTTCGAAATTATTAGACCTAATGGCTAATGTCTCATAGGTAATATTGGCTTTCAAATATGGAAAATTTTGTTTATAACCAATAAATGTTATTTTTTCGGTTTTTTTGTTACTTTACCTTCAAATCTTAATAAAAGAAATCTATACCGTCCAAATTCAAAACTTTGGTTGTTTTGCCTGAATATCATCAATAACAGCAATTGCTGTCCTTCTAACTCCACTAGACGTCTTCATGAAAAATGGGACTAAATTAACTACCTTGCTCCTCTGCTGTAATAGAGAGAGAAAAATTTGGCACAAATTTGAAGCACAGAAATATTTCAAATGCTTTTTGTCTTTGTTAAAATCCATCAATAAAAGTGAAACGAGGAAAAGCTTCTTAATTGAGCCTATGTAAATTCTGTGTACTTAAGATTATGACTGAAAGAAACATCTAACTTCTCAAGATTTATACCTTATGCAGATTGATCTTTCGTAAATAACTATGATTAGTGATATACGGAAATTTTATGATACATCAAAATCTATAGACAACAAAGGTCAGGTTGCAAACAATTCAAACTATTTCTGACCAAAAACAAATGCAGAAGGGAAACCTTAGAATTCACACGCGGTGAGTTTGAAAGTCAACTCTATAGCTAGTAACTATCCACATAAGTTATAGAATTCACTCCCAAATGTTACCTTGATTGAAGGTTCATACTAGAACTTACCTTGCTTATTTTATTATTTTCAAGAGGCCTTAATTCTTGGTGCTCCCTACGTTTGAAATCTGTTTTTATTTTATTATAAAACATTGTTGCATTTTCAGCTAGATCAGTTCTCTTTTTTCATGAAAAAATAATGAATTTATTCCAGGATTACAACGGCACCATCAACAAATCGCACATAAAAGTCAGAGAACGTCTCACGAATTCGATATCAACAGCCTTTTATTAACCATTAAAAAAAAAACAGATACAAAACCTCCCTTGGTAATTTTCAAGTTGAATTCAAATT
>QYTT01088246.1:5131-16468 GCA_006980735.1 Dasypogon diadema | reverse complement strand
CTTCCAAATTCAAAACTTTGGTTGTTTTGCCTGAATATCATCAATAACAGCAATTGCTGTCCTTCTAACTCCACTAGACGTCTTCATGAAAAATGGGACTAAATTAACTGCCTTGCTCCTCTGCTGTAATAGAGAGAGAAAAATTTGGCACAAATTTGAAGCACAGAAATGTTTCAAATGCTTTTTGTCAAAATCCATCAATATAAAAAAACAAATTCAAACAATTCAAACTATTTCTGACCAAAAACAACTGGAGAATTCACACGCGGTGAGTTTGAAAATCAACACATAAGTTATAGAATTCACTCCCAAATGTTACCTTGATTGGAGGTGCATACTAGAACTTTCTTTGCTTATTTTATTATTTTCAAGAGGCCTTAATTCTTGGTGCTCCCTACGTTTGAAATCTGTTTTTATTTTATTATAAAACATTGTTGCATTTTCAGCTAGATCAGTTCTCTCTTTTCATGAAAAAATAATGAATTTATTCCAGGATTACAACGGCACCATCAACAAATCGCACATAAAAGTCAGAGAACGTCTCACGAATTCGATATCAACAGCCTTTTATTAACCATTAAAAAAAAAACAGATACAAAACCTCCCTTGGTAATTTTCAAGTTGAATTCAAATTCGATCGTAAGACGAGTGATCAGCTAAATTGAATCCGTCCACTCCACATGTCGTTATTTGAAGCGAAATTATATCAAGCCAATAATCGACGGTTACTGTTGAAAAGTACAAAATCCTGATAACCGGAGGGTGAGTTTGCTATCACGAACTTTTGTTTCAGTTTCAGCTAAGCGCCAATCGCGACAGAAGGTTCTGCTCCTACCTCCTGAGGAAGGTTCCATCATCCATCGTCTCTACCGTATTATATGCAAGAGTCAGTGACTCGCCAGTTAATTTCTACTCACCATTTTCATATTTCTTACTAAAAAGCAACAAATAAAAGGCAAAAAAGATCAATTTTACAGTTGCTGCCGATATTAAGTTAATTTTTCGTGCAGTGTCGGGAAAATTCTTAATAATAACAGAGCAGGAAAAGAGAAGGAAAAATTCTGTAATTTGTACCCATTCCAGTTTTCTGAACTCTACGTGGAGTATTTATTTTTCCCCTTGTGGTGTTTTACGCGCACTTGGGGGTAACTGAGGCATGCCACATTGCAACCGAATTAACTGCTTAATTCTGTTTAGCTTTTAGCGAGCCAACAGCAATAATGAAGACTGCCATTGTTGGGGCAGCAGATGGGTGAAAATGAAGGCTATTTTAAATAGGCTACCCCGGGCACAACTTTTACTCATTTCGGCATCCTTTGACAGTGTAATTTTATTTAATTTGAGGTGTGAAAACGCTGCCCACCAGGTGATACAGCAGTTTGCCAATTTGTACCAATAATTAAAGGATATTGATCGAAATGGAAGCTCCTTCAAATAAAACGCGTCAATTTGAGCACATTTCTGAGTATATCTAATTAATTAGAGGTTTTCTACTGCAATTACAAGGTGATACGATGCATTTTTGCGTAATAGAATAAAAGAAGCATAGGTAATTCTGCAGAATATTAATGAAAAGGCATTCGTATAAATGAATTCACGCATTATTTCTTTCAGGACATATAAATTTATATTTTCACTACAAACTGTTATAGGTATCCTGATTTTCTATATACCAATGTACTTTTACGAACTTCGAGAAATAGACTAATCTCTGAAATTTTCCCCCTTTCATTTATTTTCGTAAAAAACACAGCACAATCACAGCCTTGTTAAGGATAATATACATGCTAACAGACTATGTACTGTATTATTAGATTTCTTGAAGTGCTTTGATTCCGTTAATCACTATAGGTACTTCTGAGCAATGCTTTTTCCGACTCAGCAAGGATATCTTTTGGTGCTCCACAAGGCTCAACATTGGATCCACTGCTTTTTTTATTATATATAGATGATCGTAGCTTTATAGATTTAAATAGGAAAATTATAAAATAATATAGAATATGTCTAACTTTATCCTTCGATGCTAAGAAATTGTGTCTGTAAGGTGATTCACAATATGAACTTGAATGTTAAGCATATATACGAGTGGGCAGAATGTAAAAATGCCGCGCTCAATCCCATCAAATAATATAAAATCTGGGTGTATTATTTAATAATATATTAACTTGGTCCCATATTGTGAACATATTGACATCAGGAATCTACGGAATTCCTAGACAGTCAAAAAGCATTAAGTTCTTACACGTATTATACCACTTATGTTTTATTGTGACAGCCTTTACAGCTCAGCAAGTTCAGGGAGTACTTTTAAAATTGCGACGAACTTTGAATGCTTGTGTTATGTTGCTTTTCATCTATGACCATAACTCCTCTTATGCTGATCGATTACTTGACTTATTCCATAAAATTCAATTTTTGAGTTCACCACGAACTAATAACCTGGCTATCGCGAGATCTAAATATACTTTTAATCAGAAAATTCCTTTTTGTATATGCATCTCAATTTTGGGATGACGCCAACGCAATACAAATTATCTCAAGCTGAGGAAGAATTCGAAAGGACCTGTAGGAATATTTTTCTAGGTAGCTTGTAAAAGTATTATTTTAAAAATATCGTAGTTGAATTTGCTATTGTTATTTTTTTTGTTAATTATTTTGTTGTCTTTTTTTCTTTTGCGCTATTCGTATTAATATATATTTATTAATTTCTTTATTAGTTTTAGTTTTCTACTTTTTCGTTTTTTTTTGTTTTGTTATTTTGTTTATTTCAATAGAAGACCAATTTGTTACATTTCAAATTTACAATGTATAATTTGATTAAATAAATTATTATTATTCCAAGTTTTTACTTTTTGCATATTTTTATTGTAGTTAAATTTTTTATTGTATTAAAGTCAGTTATAGTTACTTTTGTAATTCTTTTCTTTAGTAAATATTGTATCATTTTTCTATTCCTTTAGATATTTTATTTTGTGCTTGTTTATCTCACCTTTATAATAGTTTGTGTGTCATTTTTTGATATGTTAAAGCGCCTTTTGTATTTTTTGTGCATTTTCTGTATCTTTATGCATAAAAAAGAGTTTTAGAATGGACTCATTCTTATCTGTCTAAAAGTTGCTATCAAGTGCTTTTTCGCTGTTCTCGGTCTATAGTCATAGAGGCTACTTTTGGTGTGCTTCAGGGAAGTCATCTTGGCCCTCTTTTTTTGTATTTTCAATTAACGACATTACACATCTTTTAAGGCATTCTGTAGGAGTTACCGCTACCTTTTACGTTTTTGTTAATAATTAATAAGAATTGTAAATATAACATTTAATGTTTTCGGAGTTAATACTTTGGATTTTATAAGCCATAAAAATTCGAAAGATGGAATTCTACTTTCTCAAGACGGAGTAGACATTATCAAAAATTTTCTTTCACCGAAAAGTTTCAAAAATACTCAAACATTTGTAGGGATGGTGAATTATTATCACCGATTCATCCCCAATTTGGCAGAACTTTTAATTTCTATACACGCTACTCTAGCCAATTTAGTTAAACAATTTGCGAGAAGAATTTTGTGGAAATTAAAAACAAATTAGCTAATGCTACACTCTTGGCACATACTTTGGAAAACGCTTCGTACAATCTTACAGTATAGATACTTCTGACCGCCACAGTTAGAGCTGTGTTAGAGCAGTTCAATACGGTTAAATGCCATTAGCCTTTTTCTCAAAGAAACTTTCTCCAACTAAGATCAAATATTCGGCATTTGATAAGGAACTTTTAGTTATTTATCTAGAAGAGAAAAAATTCACTATCTTCACTGATCACAAGCCGTTGACTTCAGTAATTCATTCCTTAACCGAAAAAAGTCCTAGGCGGACTAGACATTTGGACTTCATTTTTTAATTCAGTATAGACATTTGTCACATAAAAGGCAAAGCTAATGTCGTTGCTGATTCGTTGTCTAGAATTTCAATCAATGATCAAGAATGCGCGATCTTGAATGAAGATAAATTAGATCTGCACAAAATTGTTAAATTACAGCTTAACGATAAAGAGTTTGAGAATTTAATTTAAAATCCCAATTCAGATTCCAAAGTTAACTTGCAAAAGATTACAACAGATACCACTAATTTAGAAATTTGGTGCGAAGTTTCTCTTGGAAAGGTCTATTTTTTAAATGCTGCAGACAGAATATTAAGCAAATATAACTTCTGTTTGCCCTCTAAAACCAAAGAGGGGTTTGGATCAGGAATATATGGTATCACGCCCAGGGTACATCAGAGCATAGGGAGATTTGCGACCATATTTTCGGCGGAGGTGTATGCCATCGCCAGATGCGCCTACTTCGAAATTTTACAAACAAGAAAATATATATCTACTGAGATAGCTAGGCTGCACTTAAGGCCATATTCTCTCCTGAAATCAAGACGAAGCTAGTGTGAGATATGTTCAAGCGTTGGCTAGCCTTGGTGCAAGGAACCATCTAACCGTACAATGGATACCGGGGCATTCAGGCTTTAAGGATAACGAAGGGGCATATAGGCTGGCCAGGAGAGGTACGTCAATGCCCCTTTTTGGACCAGAACCTTTTTGCGTTATCTCTTACAGAACCGTCAAATACGCCGTCAACACCTGGTTCTATAATCAGTGAGAACAGAGATGGGCTTAGGAAAGGGACTCGAAGCAGACAAAAGATTTATAAAAAACCTCTCCCAAAAAAGGACTTTGGAACTACTACAATTGTCAAAAAGTCAAATAAGGATCATTGTAGGAATCCTCACTGGACACTGTAAGCTTAGAAAGCACCTTAATCGAATGGGCATTGCAACCGCCGATGTGTGTAGACTATGTCTCGAAGAGGATGAAACTTCGGAGCGCATTCTATGCGAATGCGAGGCAGTTGCATGGTGTCGATACCAACTGCTTGGGACACATCTGATGAGGCCTGCGCACGTCGAGAACATTTCCTTCAGAAACATACTGCTCTTTCTTGAAAGAGTGGGACTGGTGAAGGAACTCTTATTAGTGCGGAGCACAATAGGTCAACTGGTGGCCGCAGTGAGTAGGCTTTGCTAGCTCCGCCACTTTCTAATTATATTTTCGGTCTCCCCGGTGAGCAAGATATTTAAAGCATTTTGGGATAGGCACACCTAAAAATGCGGGTCCTAGGAGCCCGGGGTAGTAGAGTGAATTTACCTATTCAGGACATTTTCATTAAACAAGCAAATTTTTCAATTTTTCAAATTCTGCTTTTTAACGTTTAATGCCAAATACCATTTTGCCTACTTCTGTCGATTTGATATGTGGCCACCTTTGCTAGACTCTGATGTGAGTAGATGCTGAATACCCTGTGTATGGTCCGTGGTGAATAAACGTTTTCCTCCGGAATTATAATATTAGTTATCGATACTCTGATGCACAGTCTTAATGTTTATTATCTTTCATTCTTTTAAATCGACTTCCATTGATACTGCTCTCAAATATTTCCCAAATTGCTATTTTACGCATAGTCAATTTTTAAATTTTCATCATGCATTCGTGTGTTCATCGATGAAGTTATAAATGATGATTTTCTATGGAAAAAGTGGAAAATTTGGTACGCATATTCGCTTTTTTTCTAAACCTACCAATTTTGAGGTGGTATTCTCTTATTGTGATTTATTACCGCTGTACGGTTCGGTGTTTTTAGGATCTTTCTTTAAAATTGCACCATTTTGTTAGATACTTACCTACATTCCGGAATTTATAAAGTCAAAACCTCAAACCAGATGTTTTTAAAATAAACCTCCGGTATCGATTTTTCATTTCTTATAATTAATAATTCAGATCCCTTGTATTGATTTTTCGAGACATTTTAGAAAGTTATATTTGTTTGTTTTCATTTCAGGAGGAACAAGGGTGTTGTCCTATTCTACTATTCCGAATACCGAACAAAAGATACTTTCAATTTGACTCCCTTACGCAACGTAATCTCCTAATGAACTTCGCTCAACCACTAACTTCACTCCTTGGCTGCCTCAATTTTTCAGAAATTAGACTTGATTGCTACGTATCGTTTTGCAAAATCGTTTAAATCACAACTCTGAAAACTTGTAAACAGCACAATACTGGATACTGCACATGGCATGATGGGTGGCTAGCAGTGAGATGCTGTGGTACCCGTCGCACTTTACTCCAATCACATTTGCTATTTACACAATTACACTTAAACTCTATTAGTGGTACTCACACTCTCACAGATGCTTAAAAATTAACCCAGTATTGTGAAGTCCAGTAAGGCACCTATAGGTGCACCTTCTTAAGGTGAATTCCCACTTTTCCTACCTGTGCTCCTACAATATGCAAGATACGTACCTGGTCAGTTAGGCTCCTGTTGAAGTGCTGCGAATGGCCAGCACGGTCGCTATACAGTTACAATGCTATAGGATTAAATCAATGCAAACCAGTAGTTGCAAGCTTGCGACACCCGTCAAAGAATATAATATACCTACTTAAAGCCACTACCACACAGCCAGCATCTGCGAGATCCACGTGTATTGCCGAGAGCCGAGAGGTGGATATAAGCGTCTTCTTGGTACAAAATGCTGAGTGGGCTGGTCTTTTCTGTCGAGGCGTGGCCATGGCGTAAATGGTTGGAAACCAGTTCTTTTACATTCGACGCATACACCTACAACATCTTTCAGGTTTTCAACTAATCTTCTCGGTTTTGCTTGTATCCATCGCGAAATGAACTGGAAACGCATTATTTGTAGGACTTAGGCGTCGAATACCCTGGAGGTGTTGGTCCCGGGCAGTTAGAATTTGTCTAGTGCGCAGAGTGTATCGTATGCGCGCGTTACATGCGTTATTTCGGTGATATAAATGCAAAATAGTGCTTTAATTACGTGGCCAAACACCTGTACAAGTGCACGTGTGAAAATGTTATAAAGTTACGTACTATTAGTGAGCAAAACGAAATCCTATGCCAATGACCGATTACCATGATGCGAGTTTTAGTGTTTAAAAGTTCAGCATTTATCTAATTGACCGCGTTTTGCAAAAAACAGCAGAATACTGAGAGAAAAAAACAAAGGACTTAAACGCCTAGGATTCAAAACTTGCCGCCTTTCTATTTTCCGGCCATCGTCTCGTCAGTAACCTCATCCAACTTTGTACTCTAACTTAGTGTAAACTGCAAATAATGTAAATGTGCGTGCCTCTAATTTTGCTCACTTGTGCCAGTTGTGACGTCATATCCAATCCATAAAAATTTTTAACTGAATCCGAAAGTGTGGTGCAGTCACCTAGCACTAGGACGTCAAGCTTTAGTTCTCGCAAGCGGGCCGCTCACGTCTTTTCACTTTGTCCAGATGAAAATAAAAATACGACATAGGTATAACGGAAAGTTTTTATAGTCCTAAGTTAAGTAACAGAAACCGTGACAAACCCTTAAGATCGCCGTCGTGCCGTTTTACCGTTTCAAAACTAATAAAAATACACCCAACACAGGCATGATAATTCCTCTAAATATTGTGATAATTTCTTAATTTATTCAAATCTTAGCGGAAGAAGTCGAGATATTGAGAAAAAATTGCCTTAACTAGTGCCAGTTTTCATAGTTCATCTTCTCTTCGCGTATATTTAAATAAAGTGAAAACATTGCAGTAGTAAATAAAAATAAATATATGTTAAAGTAAAATTTAAAAATATATAAAATAAAGAAAATCTTTAATACTTACATCTTTCCTTCTTTTTAATGTAGAAAATACTTTCTCGTGCCTACTTACAGTGATGTACATAACGAAAATTTATTTATATGTATAGCCACAATTTGAATCATTGATCCAAGTGCCGTTTTATTACATAATTCATACAAATTAAAAATACATAAATAAATATAAAAATATTAAAATTTTCGGATTATCCAACTTGAAAATTCCATTGTTACCTATGCATATCTTACACAGGACCAATGATCACCAATTTGAGGATCAAAAATTCATGATGGTGAGTGATTTTATTTCTTTATTTATTTATTTTTTTAACTTATTATTACTACTACAATAAAAATGAGGTTTGAGATTGAAACTTCGTGGTAAGAAACTTATTAGTGGAACAACCAAAATGAACCAACTTATCTTACAAATTTAAAATCTCACTAAAAATACTATGAAATTACAAATAGGTCAAAGTCTTTCTAATTCCAGACAAAAGCAATATAGATTCTTTAAATGCAAAAGGTTAGAAATGGGTGCTTTTCGAAATCAAAATAACATTAGAGTATGTACCTCACGTTAATAGAAGCGAGCAACTATAGATTGCAAATAATAGGGACATTTTATTGTGGTCACTTTTTTATTTTGGATAGTGTTCCCATGTAAGTTTTAAAATAAGAGGCGTAACCTCAGCTGAGTCTTGACAAATATTATTTTGTTTTTTTATGGTAATGCCAAAGCTCAGAGGAAACCCTATGATGCTATGCACAGTCTTGGCGGGAAGGGAAAATGGAGATGTGGGAGAAAAGGAAATTAGGAGGTCGAATGGAAATGTTTGTGAACATTCTGTTTAAATAACTGTGGCATATAGCCGATAAAGAACATAGAAGTTGGTGGTCTGTTCCACATTCGAATAGTTCGGCTCAAGAAGGATTCTCGAAACTTCACAGTTCTGCTAGGCTTTGTCACGATGTTAAAGGTATCAAGACGGCTCGTTGCGCAAGTATCACGCGTAGGGATAAAACTGCATGGAATCCAACTCCAACAATTTCACTTCTTTAAGTGATCTACGTGTTGTATTTCTATATTGCACGCAAATAATAAACAAACATTAAGGCTAGCACTTATAACCTTCGACATTTTCATCATTCTCAATTATAAATTGGGAAAATAAGCTCACAAATCTCGGAGTAAAAGTGTCTCTCTTTTTTAGACTGAATGCAAAATAATTGAACGATTATATAGGCAAACACTTTTGCATGATAATAATGTGCTACAAAAGCAAATAATTAGTCCTGATCTAATACATGAGTTTTAACAAATTATAGGTAATTTTTGGAGATAATATAGTAGATTTCATAAAGTTTGACAGGCTTAGATGTGCTCAGAATGAAGAGCGACAGAATATGCTATTTTGCCGTAGAGATAAGCTCCAACGCCGACGGTGCCCGGAAGGAAAAAATTAAAAAACACATACAAGTTTTGAGAGTGTGAAAGATACCATAGTCTTTTATAATGTTGGACATAAGAATTGTACTTGCCAGTGGGCTGTTGCACAGTAATAATTTCATGCCAAAAATTGCGGATCACATGCAACATTTTTCAGGTGTTTTTTAATACTGCTGCATAACCTTCGTTTCATTGACTCTGCTTTCTGTTGGTACACTGTGAAATTCTTTTCGAATATCTTTAAATAGGTCCGAATTGTTTAAATAGTTATTAGTTCCTATACGACAATATCTAGAGATTTTCGATTGAAATAAGATCTGCTGTCAGAGGGCCCCTTCATCATCAAAACTCAAATTTTACAAAAGCATATTTTCACATCTTGAAATGTGTGTTTAGAATCATGGGCCTGTTAGAATATCTAATTCAGTGGGAGTGGTATACTTCCTTTTGCGAAAGGTAACATATAAATCATTGCAAAATATCAGTATATACAAAACGATCAATACGAACTAAATCGGAAAAGCATCAGCATTTTTTTCCTGTTGAGCCTCGAATTGTTCTTATGTTATTTGATCCAAATAATTTAAATTTCGAGTTATGACTAAAATGAACAATCTCCAATTTTGATATAGGCCAATTCATATATTCTTTTGCAAAAATAAGCCAAGTCTTTCTATTTCTCCCGATTATAAAGGGATTTCTGATACGGTGATAGATAAAAACCTAGCTTCTACTTCTCTTCTTTGTATTGCTTTTGACAAAATATCTAAGTTCAACTAACATCTTATAGCTGCGCAACAAATTTTCTGGGATTCTTCTTTATTAAACTGTTTTTCTCTCCTATCTCGAAGTTGTTATTCATAGTCTACCGATTTGTGGTATTTTATCCATATCTCCCAATTCTTGAAAACGTTTCAAAATTCATAAAATCACTGATTTTTCAAGGTTATACAAGGTGTAACAAAAAGATCAGGATGGTGTAATATCTCAAAAAATGCACTTCTGATCAAAAAATAAAAAATACATGTCTAATATTTTTTGGAGCTCTATTCAACTGCTAAAGGGGGTGGTTTAGTTTTAGTACAATCGAATATAACTTCAAAAACATCTAATACAAATTTTTTATGTTTTGATCAGAAGTGCATTTCTGCAGATATTCCACTATCTTTATATATCACAAAATTTTATTTTGACTCATCCCACCACTACATATAATCCTACACAATTCCATTTTCTAACACTCGAGAATACTTTTTATACCGGAATTTTGAAAATAATACCTCGCAACTTACATGTTTGTTTTTAATGTGTTCTTCGTAATTTTAGTAAAAATCGAAATGTAAATGTAATTTAAGTCTTTTGAAATCAATTTTAGCTGTGGACTTAGGCCACTTTCCAAATAAACGGCTCAATTAAAAATCATGAAATTATTTTAATTATTCTTTCAAATAATTTACAATAATATATACTCTTCTATGAAGAATTAGAACACACTTATATAGTATTGTATGTTTATTTACTATAACTATTTTATGACAAATTTATTTTTATAAGTTTAACATACTGATTTTGACCTAGGTGGTAATGTGTGAGTGTGCGTGATGCTATATAGGATAATAACTGCATCATATACCTTTATATTTTTCCTACAGTATGGGTTTGATATCTCTAATTGCAAATCTTCCAAATTGTGATGATTGCTCTCGGTTGGTGATTGAACCTAAAAATCCGTTTCATCTATGTCGAATGTTTTAAACAAAATAGTATGTTGTGCACTTTTAGAAAACCCCATACAAAAAATGTTTAACCTGTTTACCTTTTCTCTTTAAGTATTTTTTTTTAATAAAATATTAATAGAATTAAATAAATCTTATAGAAATTCTTTTGAGACCTCTGGTCCTGAGTTCGCTGGTTTGATTTCATACGAGTTAAGCTTATTACTTCGTCGACACTGTTTTATCATTTTAAAAAAATTTTCCAGAATGTACATATTTTATAAAAATAATTCTTAGACTTAGATAAAAATGTGAACCCTTATTTATTAATGAACGTACAGTGGTGTTGTTATGATTGTATTTAACTTTCTTAACTTATTAATATTTCTGCAAGAAGTATCAACCGCTGGATCACTTTAAAGTTATCAACCAATCGTACCAAATAAAAAATAAATACATAAGTAAAAACAAATAAAATATCTGGCCTTAAA
>QYTT01088245.1:18674-36925 GCA_006980735.1 Dasypogon diadema | reverse complement strand
TTGTTTATCAACGCACCCTAATAAGTTTTCGAAGCCTTTCGAAATGTCGAAATCAGCTGCTTAGTTTATGACGAAGATGAGTTAAAATTTAAACACAAATTTTATTCCGATATACTCACAGTATTTTAAGTATTTTGAGGCAATACAAAACTTCCACACGAATAAAATACCTTAACTACTCGATTAAAATGTTTTACATTCATGCATTTGTTTGACAGATATAAAAATCGAACTTAAAGTCAAATATCACCAGAAAGCTATCTTAAACTTTAAGTTTAATCTTTAAGTTTGGTTGATGAATATCGTTAGGACCAAGAAAATCTAATATTTCGTGATGCATACGGCCCGTAGTGTCAAGTGTACGATTGCAATTTTAATTTATATCTTTCTAATTTTTATCTAGAATAGGAGTTAAAGAAGTCGCATCAGGCATAATTATAATTAAGAACGCAGCCTCCACAAACATACCACAAAATTGTAATAGTTTTAACGTTAAAATTATTGGAAATAATTTGATAAAATATAAAGAGAGTATCGTTTTGCCACATTTTGTTTCCAAATCAAACAAGTAATTTACTAAATTTGAAGAATTCCGTATAAAAAAGATACAAAATAATGGAAAGAAAATGAATAGCATTATATTATAGAAAGGAGGCACTAAAGCTGTTTAGTATATACATCGGCAAGTTTTTTAAATTCAATAATCATATTATTAGTATGACAGGGTTTTTACTGCAAATTCATTCTTTTGCAAATCAAATCCACCCTTTTGCAAGTCAAATTCACCCTTCTGCAAATTAAATTCACACCAAGCTTTTGTAAAAATAATTACATCAATGCACACTTATTGTTAAAAAATTCAAATTTTTATTTATTTTTAAGAGGTTCATTGAATATTTATTTAATAGTAAATACCAATAGTACGATTTTTGAGCATGATCTAGAGATAGTTTGTGGATTTACGTCGTGGAAAACGTGCGAAACGAAAAGAATTATTCTAAGTAAAAAAAATTGTTTTAAACCAAATTCTTAAGTAATCTATTAAAAAATCGTTTGGGTGCCAAGGGAGTGTTATTTAATTAAAAAATATATTTTTTTCCTCTACGTGCTGAACGTGAAATGTTATTGCTCACATCAATGCTGAATGCTACAACTCTGTAAAGTCTATTATACACATTTTTAAGTATGTCCATTAAGGATGGATGCAAGAAGTTTTTACTACGGTACGTGATAATGATATTGACAAAATCTCCGAGCATAAAACGGATCAGTATATCTTATACAAGTAAAGAAATGTGACGAATCTTTGGATTCCCGATCCTGCGAACCATATTCAATAATCGTATATCTCGTATATCTTTGTAAACACATATTATAAAAAATAAATCCAGGAGAGAAACTAAGTTATTAAATAATATCAAAAAAGTATATATAATACTTATTCAAAAAAATGATATCAGAATTGCATGTATGAACAGCATGAGCAGTTCTGCAGTGAAGCTTGACCTCCTTGATGTTTTCTTCTTCACCACAAAAAGACTAATAGAGAGATGTAAGGACTACAGATCCTTTTATACCTTCCGTTCCGCCATTTTCCATTGGAAAGAAATTGTTTTTTTTTCTACATTTATCCAAATGTTAAGATAACATGTCATGCTGGAAATTTTCACGTTGAAAAATGATTTAGTATTTGTCCCCTTCCTTTACGCTTTCCCTTTTCCTTTCAAATATATTTGCAGGTATGTAATTAATTGAATTTCTGGAAACACCATCTTTTATTTCCGTGAGATTTTACTTTGAATTGATCTGTCCAATCACAGGTGTCAGTTCGCGTTTCGTAAATTTTTGCTGGCGCATGTGAAGTTCTTTGCCACGGTTTGTTTTTGTCTTTTGCGTGTCTTTCGTGAGCATAAAGGCATGCTGTTTGTATTTCTGTGCTTTTCTTACTTTTGTTTACGTGCCTTCTGTCTCTTTATATATCTTTATTTTGACTATCTTGTCTAATATTGTAAAATTATACTAACCAAACTCACACCCTTTTTTCACATCCTTACTCAACAGTGAAGGGGATTATTGATCGATGGTGTCATTTAGCTCATCGAAGAAAAAGAGAGTATTAGCATCAGATATCAGACTGTAATACAGAAATTATATATAATCATCTTTTAACCCACATTACTACAAAGGAGCTCCTTTATTCCTAATAAGATATAAAGAGAATTTGTTTGGATAAAATTCTTCCATTTATATTTAAGACAGAGTAGAAACAGAACATTATCATCTTACTGGGCTCTGTAACGACAACCTGAAATTTATTAATTTCTAATCTCTCCTATATGGGAAACACAAATTTCCACATTGAACATGGCCACAAACTTCAACACTAATGAAACTTTCTAGCAACTTAATTAGATACTGCAGTACATTAGACTGCCATCAATGGATTAAAGTTTCAAAATGGCGTAATTATAAGTTATAATAATAAGGCATTTCAAGTAGACATTGGAACTGAAACATTCGAAAATAGCAGTTAATATTCAGTGCTTAAGTTTCACGAGAAAGCTACCAGCTCTATCAAAGCAAAAAAAAACAATGGAGGTTTATCATTCCATTGAAATATGCTTTTAACATAAGTAGTATTAGTAGTAGAGTATCAAGTCGATAAAGTTGCAAAGCGCTACTTATTTGTATTTCAAGTGTTGCACAACTTTCGATCATTTATGAGATCCCTCCTGTTTTTAACATGAGAATTATTTCGTTCATGAGGAAACTATTCTAGACTCGGAAGTCAAGTTTGTACCTTGAATACATCCTAGATTTCTCCGAATTTAAATTGCCCTTGGCCGAAGTAATATGATTAATAATCTCAGAAGTTTCCATTCTAAATGAGAGAACAACTTGCATACTTGATAAAACAAATAGCGAAGAACTCAGATTGCAGTAGCAAAGGTGAATTGGAGTAGATTTGAGAAAGAGTTTGTAATATTGCAGCTCCTTAGCTTGTTTTAAAGTTATAGTAGCCAGATTAAAATGAGCATGAACAAGCTTAATGTCAACATTTGGAAATATACGTTAATTAGAAAGTATCTTCGATTTCCATCTGCAACATGCAACGATGCGATTTATAAAAATACTTCAAAGAAATACTCAAATTAGTTTGGCTGCAAATGGGGAAGGTACTTTCTTAATTAAATTCTTTGATCCTTTAATTACAGAAATTTGACAAGTTCAAGATATTCTCTAAACCTAGTTCTTTCCCACATATCTGCAGATTCTACATCCCTTATTTCTTATTTTTAAATTTTTGCTCGTTAATCGTAATGCGAACAGCGGAAGAAGTTTTTATCCCTGAAAGTGTTTTTGCCCATTTAAAGGAATTTTAATTGAATTTCACCAGTGCAATCCTAAAATCTTTAACAAGCAAAAAAATTAATGGACAAGAAATAAAAAAATAAAATTATAAAAGAGTTTCGGGCCATAATCTTTATTTCAAAATAAATATTAGAAGATCCCTCACGTTGTATTGTAAATTTTCTTTTTTGCTCGATAATCCTTTCCTTAAGGTGGTTAAAGTAAAAGTGGGCTAAAGAGCCTCTTATAGTTACTTTGTGGAAAAATATACCAGGAATAAGTTGTCATCTCTTAAACCTATATAGAAGAATCATTTCCGGATGAGGCAAAGTGATGATTTATCTGGATACCAGTGGTTGTTCTCTCGAAGCCACTGGAATGTTGTACAGTGGCAGTGGTACCTATTGTCACTTCTCAAGTTAAAATTCTCAATCTTTTCTTCCCTAAAATTTCCATTCTGTGCTGTGTACATCATAGGGCTGTCTCCTAAGCTACATTAAAAAAAAAATTAAAAATAAATAAAATAACTACTAGTGGAATACTGAAGATAGAAAAACAAACATGAAATGAACTTAATTAGGGCATGTAATGCGAATGGCAGCCTCCTGGGCGTAACTCATACTAGTGGAAGCCTGATAAAAAGAATAACCAATTGGCATGTTTCGAAAAAAAAATCAGTATCTGATTACAGATATATTCGCTTCAACATAGAAGCATGTCATATAAGACTGTAAGAGACTACATTTTCCAAGCTCACTGTCTGGTGTTCCTTCCAATTTGGAGATGATTTTTAGCGGGCATTCCTTATTGATTTTTACTCGGTGGCTTTCTTTATTTGGATTCTACGTTTTTGGATTTTGGGTTGTGCTCTTTGGATTTAAATTTAAATCAGTACTGCGGTTTTTACTTAATTCCGATTTCCGACTAGGAATTGTGCTTTAATTAGGATTTCGGCTTTGGCAAGGATAAATTAGATCTTCGGTTTTATTTTGAATTTCGATTTTTACTATTTCGGATTTTATTAGGATTTTGGTTTTGGTTTTTATTTCAATAGATGCACTCCCGAGTGAAGTATATGTAAATATGCTTCTTATTTACGGAGAGACTCGAGGAAACACTGCAGAAGCGCAACGACTATATCAACAAAGATATCCCCGGAGGAACTTTACATCGAAACACTTTTGAAATTGTACGCGGAAGGTAGTTAAGACATCTAATCTCCATATCCTTAATTTCCTTCTGTCTAAGCTGTGCTGTGTGCATCATAGGGTTGTCCCCTGAGGTTATTTAAGACCCTGGTTTCAACTCACCGCTTTATCTAGACAACAAAGCGTCTAAAATCACATCAAAAAAATTTACGAATAGCAACATAAGTTTTAAAGAAACGAATTTGCTGGAAAAAGAATAAAATTACTTAATTTCTTTTTGATATCACGAGACCAACTTTATACATTACGAAAAGTGGTATCGATTGGCATATTCAAATTATGCTAATATCTTCCAAATCTCGTAACTACGAGCAATCGGAAAAATAAATCTTTCAAAATTGTTCCAAGAAGACTGAAGCATTAAAAATATGTAATTTGGCCCTGTATCAAGAAGCAACCTCAAAAAAAAATGTATATATATTTGAATACGGCCACTAAGCTTTCACTATATGCTTAGTGGTATAGCAAACACGCAAAATATCCAAATTACACGTTTCTAGGCAAGAAGTCGTTTAGAACCTCATACTGAACTTTTGTCCAGATAAAAACTTTTCGACAGGTTTCAAGTCCTTTAGGAGGAACTGGAAATAGAGAAAGGAAGGAAGAACTTAGCCAGAAGAAACTTTTCTTGTAAATTACACTGAAGGGTATGTAAACGCTGTCTAGAGGCGAACTCCAGCTTATGTAGATCCTTTAAGGGCTCGAAAACTTTCTCCCATTTTCTTGAACGAATATATCTGTGTGGTACGCCAGGACATGCACAAGGGTGGACTTCCATCAATAGAGCGCTACTTGAGTTGGCAAGGAAGGGAAAAACTTTTCCACTCTTATTAGCTTTTATTACTTTCGATTGATTTGCACTGTACTCACGTAGATTATTATCACAAGCCGAAACCTTTTGTATCAATTGTCCACTCAGAGTGATACCAAAAAATTCAGTTAAGTTTTTGTTGCCCGTGGCTCTGTGCTAGCTTCAAAATGAATTTGCTGACAGGACTAAAATAAGGATAAATCTGAAGGACTCAACACATCACAATTTCATCTGCTGGCAAGCTCCACAGAAATAAATTGTAACTCATCTACTCCAGAACACCTCTTGAAGTCACTGTGATCCTATTCACACGTGGAAAAACATTCCTGCGGCACTTCCCTCAATTGTACCAGATACACTGACTCATGGGTCAACCGCACGAAAATTCTCATAAAAACATTTCCTCTTAGCTATCAGTCACAGGTACACCAAGAGTAATTTTTCACTACTGGCATGGTTCGAAGGTATAGCTTCTTTTTGTTGACAGCCCCTCGTTCGGTGTCCTCATAATGCTTAGGCAATAACCCATAATTTGAAGTGGTGCTACCCACAGGGCCGTAGCCCCATTTAAAGTCACCTATAAGAAGACGGCACAAAGAAATTGCTCGCTTCATGGTCATTCGAAAATTTCCGAGTTGCTCTTTTTTGTATTGTGGTGCTACGAAGAAACATAAATTTCTTTAGATGGGAAACAAGCGAGGGGAAATTTTTTATTAGCCACCATTTCCCATTTATTTTCTTCCAGCTGGGCACTCATATAGTTTAGAGCACATCGGAAAGTATTGGCTCCCTGTTATAATTCTTTTCCTGAACGTTCAATTCCTAGAGGATTAATTTTCTCTAAAAGGTTGTGATGGTCTTTAATTAAACTTTCCCCTGCTTTTTATTGCACGAATTAACATTTAAAAGTGAAATATATTCGTGGAAGATATTTAATTGGACCTCGAACCAATTTGTGTGGCACAACATGAATTACGAAATGGAACTGCAGCTTAGATAAAAATATCATTAATTAATTAATATCTTAAAGAAAAGCTTTCACAACTCGAATATAAAAATAGGGAAAATAGAAAAAAAATAAGTTACTTTGTGAGTGGGGGGGGGGTTTGTGGAAAATAAGAGTGGACCGAAATTCGTAGATTCGTGAAAAATTCTTCTTCAAAAGGGTTTCACCTTACGTTAATTTTTACAGTTAATGCAATCAGAATTCAAAACTATCTTCTCTTTCTCAAATGCACCCTAAAACTTCCACCACCAGTTTTGTGAATGGAGTGAGTATTTCAAACTCTCCTAACCCGAACATCTTAATGGACGGATCACATCTTTACTATTGCAAAGGATATGATGTAATGCCTGGACTCTCTACAACGTTCCAATAAGTATTTCACCTGGCGCTCATTTACAGGACTTTGATCAAACCTGAACCCGAATATAATTTGCCAATTTGGGCAGAAGGAGGACGCACTGAAGCCTTTCATGCTCATTGGTGACAAGACGATAACTTCTAAAATCGATTCTTTGAAGCACAGTCGCAATGTACATTTGAATGACAGCTTACACATAGTTTTTAGGCTCACTCCTATGCCGCATAGGCGCAGTAATCTGTTGCAGATATTCCGATGGTGTGGAACGACCACTTGTATTTGCCTCTAAGACATTAGACAGTTAGCACGTTGACTGTCGCAATTAGCATAAAAGCTTTCTTGAGAGAATTCCGTGTTAAAATGCCTTCGCCGTGAGAAAGCTTTTTAAATGCAGGTCAACGGTGACGGGCACGGACTGTAGTCAACGTATTAAATCGGTAAAAAGGCGCTATCGATAATTTATGAAGTGGAAACGTCGAAATTTTGAATTAGTTACAGTTAACTTCTATTTTAGTCCAAACAAACAAATTTCAGATATGATGATGGACACACGTGGAGTCTAGCCTTTGCTCTCATGGCCTATCGAATTAGGTATCATCCCGAAGCAAAGAAGGGCAATGCAGACATCCTATCGAGGCTTCATATGGACCCAGAACCTGACTTCGATAAGATAGAGGATTAATTGATGAATATTTCACAATTTTTAATCTAAAACAAAGAAAAACACTACTTTGTACAAAATGTTCAAGTATAGCCATTACCAGCTGCATTACATTCTCTCAAAAGTAAGGCAAAAATGTAATTAGCTAGAGAGATTATGTTCTGTTATGTACATATGTATGTTAATTGTTTTTTTGTCTGTAATACAGGATATCACAAATACACAAATTCTATAATGCCTTACGGGTAATTTAATCAGTAGCTTATTACTGGTAAGTTATTGAGGAAGATATTCAACGTAATTAACTACTTCATTGATTCTGTGTAAGGTTTATAGTAGCTCATTACCACCTATGGCATGCAATAATAAATGTAATCTAGTTAGTAAAGTACCTCCAGCTTATCAGAATCAGTCCCAAAACTAGTTTAGTATTGATTAAATTTCCTGCTGGGTAGGAATTCATGTGGAAAATCCATTATGCGGGAAATATAATGAACTATTTAATAGTTTAGGATTTAGATGTCCTACCTGTCATTTAGCTCTAAAAGAAAATTCCATACCTATTGTAGATTTGCCTGGGAAAACACCATTTAAGTTAGTAGTATTTAAGTTTGCAGAAAGAATTAAAAAATTATGTGTCGTAAGAAAAGTAGTAAACCCAACTGAATGGCTGAATTCTATTGTATTGGTTGAGAAAAATATTTCGTGTCTGCTTGAATCCAAAAGATCTTAATAAAACTTCAATACGTTATCGATATCTTACATCATGCATAGAACAAATTAAATCTGAATTAGCTGGTGCAATATACTAAATCATTGGTTGTTTATAGTTTATAGGATTGCCATTAATAAAAAGGTTTTCCCTTCAATTACGTTGAACAATACCAGTATTGAATATTTAGATTCTCTAAAAAACCTTAACGTCCATCTGAAATCTAGATTTAGCTGTTGTAGTCACATTAGCGCGGTAGTGAGATGGGTCTACGAAACCCTACGTTAATTGTGGTTTAGCTCCGCTGATTTGAGCACCAATCTACGCATACATCTTGTAAAAGCAACTATTTTACCTCACTTAAACCCGTGAGATAAACATTAACACTTTGACTGTCATGTCACCCATATACGAGTGACACATAAAAGCTCTCCCATGCCAAATGCATTTTAACGTGTTGTTCTCTCATGAAAACTTTTATGCTAATTATGGCAGTCAAAGTATTAAAACATTCTGTCGAATCAAATGTATAAAAGCTTCTAGATCAGTCAGTTAACGTCACCAAAATGATACGATTTATTTAATACTTAATACGATGAACCCTTTAGACTTATTTTTTCATCAAGTTTATGTGGGACATTTCTGAGCTCAATGTTATGGGCCAGTGTCTTCTCCGCATTTCTTATTTTTCTGCTATTTTTTTCAATTAAAACTTGTGCGCACAGAACAAACTTGAGATCCTAATATTATTGAGAGCTAGTACAACGTTTAAACTAAATGAAGCAAGACTCCTAATCCCTGCTGAACATAAAACTATGACTTTTCACTTACTAATCAGCTCGAATTAGGTGATTAATAGCAGTGTTTTTTAGTCGAAAAGCCCAAAACATTTGACAAAGCATATTAATAATCAGGATAACTGGCAGTGACAACTTTTATCACACAAGCTAATATTCTCGTATTCAGGGGTTCACGAATACATAAAGGAACAAAGGCTTCTTACAATAATGTAACATTAAATTAAGCAGACAGACCTTAAACATTCCCAGACTTTGAACCACGTATCACCTTCAAATTGGAATTAGTAAGCAATCAGCACTTCTGGGGGGATTTTTCTCGAAAATCCTATCAGAGTGGATAGGATGGATTATCTATTTACTGACGATTTTCTTTTCCAGATATGTGAGATACCCTTGGATGTACTGGATTATCCAAAAGAGGGATAATTGGTTACCAAAGTTGTGAAGTAAGAAAATTGCTCTCTAGAGATTCCAGGACCCTTCCTTTTCTTAAATATATCCTAGGGATTTCCTAGAACTCTATGTGGAAATAGCCGACATTGCAGCCTAATCTGCCACAAGAAGAGGTTAAATAAATAAACTTTCGGAAGGAATGTACACAGATGTGTAGCTTATCCTACACATTACACAGCACTAATGAAATTAATTAAATAAAGTTTTCTAAATATATCGAAGTTTTAGATACCAACAGTAAATTCGAAAAATAAATAAAGAGCATATGCTCTTAAATGGGCTCTTAGACAAAGCAGAACTGAAAGTGCAACGTATAGAGTAAAAGATTTTATTAATCAATTTTGGAAAATCTCACTAAATCGCACATAAGTTGCTTTATTAGGACAAGGATTCTGAAGTAACTAGCAAAAGTCAAGGGAGGACGTATTAAGAATTCTTCCGTGAATCGCTTTATTCCCATGATTCCCTTATATTTCCGTAATTCCCTTGTAACAAATTACCTTCTTGTAACCCACCAATGTGACCGATAAGATCTTCCACGCCACACAAAACGGATAGCATAATGGGTTTCCGTTACGACGGAGAACAACAATCCAGGCGAGAAGGTGTTAATGGCTACAAAGTTTATAAAGCCATCCAGAAGGGATAAACCTGGTAAGTGTTGCTATGCGGTAACAGGATATGATCCTCGTAATTATTTAATTCGAAAACTTCTGCACTAAAGCTCCGCTCTTTCAAACGATTGAAATCATTACTTCTAACGTGGGTAGAGTTAAGCTAGTTCTACTATAACATGACACCATCGCCCCATGTGTGGAAATTCGGGGCGAGTGATATTAAACAAGGAATACCGAGCAGAGTAATCCTACAGCGAGAAACAATTTTTGCTTTTCGTGCAGTTTCCTTTAATCCTTAAAATGAAATTTATTTTCTTTGCCCAAGCGCAAACCTTAAATTTTTATTATATTTCTGGAATTTAGCGTTTAACGCTCTGAATATTTTGTGTACAGCAAGTGGCACTCGAAAATATCCACGGATTTGCCTGCCGGGGAATATACCCCATGAGAAGAACATCAAGCATTTAAGTGAAAGGAATTAGAATTCTTGCTTAATGCGTTAATGAGGTATTGGGCAATTGCCTTGTGAGAATTTCTTGCCTTACTCAAATATTTTAAAGGTCTTTAAGATTTTTTAAAGGGATGAAAAGGGATTTTTTAATGGGATAAAGTTGAATGCTTCCGGAGTTGACAAAGATACTAATTTCCAGGAGAAAATTTTATAAGACCATTTTTTACTTGCTCCGAAATCATAGTCAAAGGTTGTTTGTGTGATGGTTAAATGATTACATGCAATTCTGATGAACTTGAAGTTTTGTGAAAAATTTACTAACAAACCATACACAGTCCTCATACTCCTATATACATATAATTTCGGAAAAATGTAATAACTCTATGTCAGTGTAATTATAAACAACTAGGAATTATCTCTATTTTCATTTTTTTGCTTGGAGTATTTCCTGTTTAAAAAGCTTCAGGAATCGATAGCATCCCAGGAAAACTAATTAAAGGGACAGGATCATCCCTTTGAAGTGCTCTATACGCACTAACATTTCGTGTATAGAAAGGGAAGGCCTGATAAGTGGAACAAAATTACTACAGTCCGCAAAAAAGGAGATGAAGCTATTTGGAGCAATAATCGAAGAATCTAGGGACACACATAGCACTTTGAATAAATAAACAAAGGGCTCGGAAAATGATGGACTGATACTCAAAGGGCTTAAATTACACTAATATTTCAATTTTTGCTAAAATGTGACTTACACCACTTTCAAATGTAAAATTAGATTATGAGAAAAGACTATATTATCTAAATTAATGGGGCTAGAGGAGAAAAATGTAACAGTGACTTTGAAAAAAAATACATTACGAAATGCCATCTTTTATAGCATTTTCAATTTAAATTCATACTTTTTCATTTTAATTTAACTTGTGATCAAAATGAATTAAATCCTAACTAAACTATTTTAATGATTTTAAAAATATAAATGATTCTAATACAAATGAATTTAATGTTTTTTAAATGACTTTTCTGTCTACACAATTGAAATTCACATTTGAATAAATCAAATTAATATTTTTCCAAATTAATTTAATAGTTTAGTAAAATGAATTCACGTTTGCGCAAATCGAATTCACTTAAAATTATTCCTAGGTGGAATGTTACTAGTTAATCGATTAAAACACATTTGAAACTTTAAAATTCCGGCCTTACTCATATTGACCAAAAATGTAGTTGAACTGCATTATTTCAAATGTAGACCTATACAAATCTTCCTGCTAAAATTTGAGAAAATTTGAAGTGAATTGAATTTGCGCAAATGTGAATTCACTTTACAAAACCACTAAATTAAGTTGGAAAAATCTTAATTTTATTTAGCCAAATCTGAATTACAATTGAGTAGACAGTAAATTCATTTAAAAAACATTAAATTTCTTTGCAATAGTGTCATTTATATTTGTAAAATCATTAAAGCAGTTTGGTTAAGCATCAATTCATTCTGATCAAACGTTAAATTAAAATGAAAAATTATGAATTTATATTGAAAATGCCATATAAATCTAATGCCCTTGGCTCGAAGAAAACAAAGGTTCCGTGGAAGTTGACAATAACTACGAAGAAATAGAACATCCAGAGCCATGAAGAGAGAATCAAAATGCGATCAACATATCCAAATTCTATACCCACAAAATCCAAAAGATAAAACCATAGATGGGTTACATATGAGGGTGAATCAAAAAGTTCTTGGAATCAATATAAAAAGATGGAAAAAATCAAACAAAAATATTTTATTTTTCCACATAATGTCCTTCTAAGTTAATACATTTGAAATAACGCATTTCTAATTTTCTTATTCCTTGCGCAAAAAAAATCCTTTTCTTGACTCTCAAAAAGCTCATGTACGGCAGCCATAATCGCGTCATCATCGTCAAATTTAATTCCACGAATATGCTCCTTTAATTTTCGGAATAAGTGGAAATCACTAGGGGCTCTAAGTCCGAAAAATATTACAGATGGTCAAGGATATCAAAGTCAGCACTACGGATTGCCTTGAGCGCAACTTCCGATCGATGTGCAGGAGCGTTATCTTGAAGAAACAACACACCCAATTACAATTTTCTACGACAGTTTTCTTTAATCGCTTCACGCACTTTTGGAATTAAATTTACATAATAGGATTCAGTGATCATGTCCTTTCGGCATGTAATCAATGAGAAGAATTCCTTCACTATTCCAGAACACTGGGGCCATAACTTTGCCAGCGGTAGGAGCAACTCGAAATTTCTTTATAGGCGGAGAAGATGGTCGTTTCTAAGATATACTTTGTCTCTTAGTTTCGGAATCGAAATGGTGGAGACATGTTTCATCCATGGTGACAACACGACGGCAAAATTGATCTTGATCCAGATCACGCTAGAACATTTCGAGATTACGCTGAGAAATTTTTAAACGTCGCTTTTTGTTTTCGTCGGCTAACATTCGTGGTGCCCCAGTGAATCAGTTAAAATGGATTAAGTGCTACCAAATGATCTCAAGGATCCAAGGATCTCAGCTAAATGTTTTGTGGTTATTCTTCTGTCCTCCAAAACCAAATTCTCAACCTTTTTGACGTTTTGTTCTGTAATAGAGGTTGAAGGCCGTCCAGAACATGGATCACCTTTACGGCTCGATCTACCTCTTTTAAATTCAGTCGCTTACTGGGACCATAGAGTAGGGTAAAACATCATCCTCTAATGTTTGCTGAATGTCAAAAATGTCCAAAACAAATTTCCCTCGTAGACATTTTTTTTAGGCATAGATACTTTATTACCGCACGTAATTCACTTTTCTCTATATTTTTGTTTTTAGCAACTCTTTTCACAAAACAACTTATTTCTTGGGAACGATATGATGAAATCAAGTGATGAATTGTGCGACTGACACATTTTAAAACAATTTTCAAACTACCTCAAAAAAGATTATATTAGTATATTTTATATGCACTTCTAAGAACTTTTTGATTCACCCTCGTACATCGAATCGAAAAAAGACAGTTTTAGTATGTTACGTGCTTCCGTAGTTTCTAGGTAAATCAGAGTAAGCTAATTTTAATAAACATAAATCGTAAAGGTTGTCGCGTGTCCTTCTGCCAACAGTAAACATAAGCTCTACAACGGAAAAAGATTTGTGGAAAAATACAATTTTAACTGGCGAAGAATATACTTCTCAGAAAATCAGATTCATGTCAAAAAAGTGTTGGCACACTGCGTAACATCTTTTCTTTTATTCCTAGTTATGTCGGAATTTTGTCACTTTTGCAGTTTATGCGATGGATATAGCCAGTGTAGTATTATAATATTCCTGTACAATTATTTGTGGAATTTGCAATACAGGACAATATAACAGTACTTTGGATTGATTAGAGATCCATGTCTCAAAATCTGATCTTTAAGTTTTTGAACAACCCCAAAAATAAAATAAAAAATTTCGTCCTGTACTTGTCATTTAAAATCACAGCGTTCCATCAAAAGCTATTTTTGCAAACTCTGAGATTTTATTCATAAATTCTTTCAAACTAAAATGGAGGAGTGATTCCCGTTTTAATAACAACATTGATCCTTTCAAGGAGAATACATACAAATTACAAAATTAATTAAAGTGGGCGGATTACTTGGTCTATCAAAAGCGTCTCGGTAAATTAATACTTGGCTTATGTTGCATGTCATTTAGCTGGATTTCTACATGTGATTAAGTCAAGCGAAAAGCTTAATACTATATGTCTTGTAAAGCCTTTGACGTAGGCATTAGGAAATTTTGAGAGTTACATGGGTGCAGAACATTAAAACAAAATACAGCCAACACCAGATGATAAAATTAAAAGTGTAAACATATTCCTTAAACAAGAACCCCCGTAGGCAAGGTTCCGACTCTCATCCTGTAATCCACCAAGCATTTGTATGGGATTGAAAAGAGGGAGGCAGAAAAACTTTATGAAAAATGTTTCTCATCCTGTGAAAATGTTTTCCCTTCTGCTTTCCTCTCCATCTAAAAGCAGCTCATAATAAATGGAAATAAGCTCGTCATGTATCATAATTCATCAACCTAATGCCGGCGAAACGTGAGCTACCTAAATTCAAACAATCTCCGACCTTCCACTTTTTCTCGAGCACCATTATCCATTTACCTATTCAGCCAACCGTTAGAGTCCCTTGTCCTCAAGTAAAAGGTTTGTGTTTGATATGGTTACAGAGAGCATTCTATTTACATGAGAAGAATACAATGGCTTGGGTGAAAATCAGAAACGCATCAAAGAGTATATAGATACTTTATCTACTCGGAGTCGGAGATGTCATTCTACAACAATACAAACTGATTGGTGGATAGCATTAAGAACGCTTTCGGGGAATCCTAAACAATCTACAAATCACTTAACCCTTTCTTAATTTAGTGTATAGGAAACAATTTATAAATTTCAAAGCAAAAAAGGGAGAGTTTGCGGTGCTTTACCCATTTGTTTACCCTTTTTTCTTTTCTCAGAAAAATGGCAGCTATCCGCTCATGTGTTCTTTTCTTTACAATCAAATTAAATTAAGGTCAAATAGTTTCCGGAAACTTTTCTAAATCCTTTAAAATTAAAAGGAATTAATTCAACTGATTTAATTCGAGCACGCGAAATTATAATGTTTACCTTTTCTGTTATTTGTTGGAATATCTATTCGGAACGTGACTAGATCCCGATGGAACTTTTGTTGACGATTGTACTTAGAAATAAATGGAGCCAAACCCCCGGGATTATATAACACAAGCCATGAAGCAAATTTTGCACTCACACCAAAACTACTTTTTATGAACTGCCAAGAAGTGCACTTGATTTTGAGACATAAATTTTCAGATATCTTACCCTTTTCCAAGAAGTATTGCATGGTTGTTCTTTCATCCCGTCTAGCGATTCTTGCGTCCCGAACGACATACATCTCTAACAGCTGCCCAATAGTCAAAAAATTTTAAAAAGGGATCAAAACCCTTCACGAAAAATTATTAGTGTCAGGAAAGTGTCAAGTCCCCAGACTGATACTCCTCAGTGGATGTGCTTTGAACCCCACTAGCGGTAATGATCGCTTCTGGAACCCCAAACATATTAAAAACCTCAACTTTAGGACGTGGAACTTTTGGATGCTGAAAACGGCTGCCAGGGTCCCTAGTTCGATCATCAAATAATCTCCGGGTTGAATTAACTTTTTGCGAGACATACGCAATTTTCGTGTCCGTCTTCAGTCCGATGAAGTATGCGTTCATCAGCGGCAGATAAGACAGGATGTCTGGTCCTCTTCAGACCACATAAATTTATTGGACTTCTTTAAGTGTCGGTGATGATAGCTGAGAGATGATTATAGAAGCTCGTGAAGTTAAATATACATTTTTGATACCATCCGCCCATCCACATGAAGAGTCTAACTTGGCACAATGTTTTTGGAACCTCAATAGTCAGCGTATGCACTGAGGAGCATTGCATAGGTAAAACGCAATATATCAATATTGCGGTGACCAGGCACCTTGAAAACCGTTTTATCCTAAGGTTCAGTGTCCAGTCCACCATGTATCCGTCTATTTGTGGCACCGGGTATACATCCTTCTTACTTCACCTTCCGAGCGTCAAAACCTGTTTGCCTGGCTTCCGCTCAAGAACGATGACGGAGTTCCACGTACTTCAGCTACCTTGGATTACCCCGAATTAAAGCATCCATTCCATCTCAACGACCATCAACTTCTTCATCGCTGAAAAAACCCTTTTATCTGGGTTTACTCAGAGCTGAGTCGTCGGACTAACATGGCCTACGATGGAAATAACGCCTTTAGTGTGTTCTAGACCTCATTGGTTCCTACTTTAAAGGACGCGAATTTAGCAACTTTGATGCCGAATTCGAGCACAATTTTCGAATCTGTTTCAATCAGGTGTTAATCCTAAGGCTTTTCTAAATATAAATGCCGAACAAGGCCTGGCACAATGTAAAACCTAATTCGTCTCGTCTTTTCCCGTATTCCCTACTTTGCTGCAGTGGAGAATCGAAACGGAAAAGGTGCTAGTGGACTTCTTGATGTGCGACACGTTAAAGGAGTATCCCTTAAATGTAAACCAGTATGGACATCAAATTGCATAGTCAATGAGATCTTAACTTCACCAGGTGGTGAGGGTAATAAAGGATGAACTGAATACGGGTGCTTTAGACAAAATTTAATAGAGAAGACTGAAAGGCGCCTTGCAAGCATGTAAGGCTGGCCGGGTAGTATTGAAATAGTAGGACGCCAGTTTTATAGGAGGGTACGTACATGGAGAAATCCTATCCTGTACTCTGGAATGTCGCAGTAAATTCTTTACTCCCGAGACTTGAAGAGAAGGGCGTTTACGTCATTGGCTATGCGAGTAGCATTGAGGTGGTAGCTAACTTTAAAATATCATGTTTTTCGTCATTGTCAAAGATACCCCATTTCAATGGGGTATCTCGGCAAGATCAGTACACTGTATATATATATAGAACTTCCCTGCAAGATTTTACTCCTCTAATATCACGCATAAATCTCACATCCCATATTGCATAGAGTCGCTGTTGAAATTGCACAACTTTTCAAATCCATGCACCAAGTTACAATAAGGTTATTATAACGCATATTTTGAAAGCATTGGTTTTTACGAAGTAATAGAAGAAAGAGCTAGGAGTGCTCTTGGGATATCTGTACGTTTTGATAGTAACTGAGACAAAAATTGAGAATATGGACAAAGTCTGCTCCTAAACTATATAAAACTTTTTCGACTCTTAAGAGCTTAAGCATATACCCAGAATACATAATTATAGGATGTTAATATCCTCATAAAGAAACCGGGGCGAGAGTCGATAAGATGAAAAACCGTCTGTAAATAGTTGCGTAACGTTGTGAAAAGAAATCCAATGAACCATCGCATCGGTTTTAGAGCTCCAACGTTGCGTAATCGTAGATTCTAAGGACGTTTCTCAGCCAACTGTAGTAAATGCTACATGTGTACTATCAAGACTTTATTCCAACATTTCCTTATATGTACATTGTACATCTATGCACAAAATTATATTAAATGAAATCAAGAACATATCCCCTTTTAAATCACCTTAAATAGAAGCAATTTGCGCCTAATTTCCTGTATTTTTTCTGTAATTATTCTGACCTACATTTCCTCTTAAAGTAGACCTACGCTACAATGTACAACGTATAATCTAAATAAAACTCAGTCTACAATGCAAAGGAGAGGAAAGGCCTTGTCCACTGACATAAGAAAGCAACCAGATATCCTTAACTTAAATAACTCGTGAAAAATAAAATAAGTAGTAGATCTCTTGATGAGTTTGTATACGCCAATATACCAATGGGAAAACGAGACGACAAAGAGAAATTTATACATTTTTATCGAGACTTATTTATCTGACGACAAACTTTCACCCCGTATGAAAGCAAGAGATAAACAAGAAGACAAATAAGTTACCGGGACCATTCACTAGGGTCGAGAAGTTTAAGGATATGAAAAAAAATCTATGATGAGAAATTTATTGAAGCCGTTTTCCGAGGAGCTGTAGAAAAATTGCTTATTCGCGACCTTATCCCATTCGAAGCTTTTAACATCTTGAAACATGCGATTCCTGGTGAAGATAGTAAATAAGGAAATACATGGAAATTTCTATTGATAATCCCAATGTGGTATCTGGCAAAAAAAATTCAACTTTTAAAGGAAACGAAAATAAAGTTGAAAATATTTTGCAAACAATTTCGATTTGATGATTTTTTAATGTGATTTATTACAAGAAACGGTATATTTAAATATAAGAAGG
>QYTT01088245.1:6778-18265 GCA_006980735.1 Dasypogon diadema | reverse complement strand
GTATATATATATAGAACTTCCCTGCAAGATTTTACTCCTCTAATATCACGCATAAATCTCACATCCCATATTGCATAGAGTCGCTGTTGAAATTGCACAACTTTTCAAATCCATGCACCAAGTTACAATAAGGTTATTATAACGCATATTTTGAAAGCATTGGTTTTTACGAAATAATAGAAGAAAGAGCTAGGAGTGCTCTTGGGATATCTGTACGTTTTGATAGTAACTGAGACAAAAATTGAGAATATGGACAAAGTCTGCTCCTGAACTATATAAAACTTTTTCGACTCTTAAGATCTTAAGCATATACCCAGAATACATAATTATAGGATGTTAAGATCCTCATAAAGAAACCGGGACGAGAGTCGATAAGATGAAAAACCGTCTGTAAATAGTTGCGTAACGTTGTGAAAAGAAATCCAATGAACCATCGCATCGGTTTTAGAGCTCCAACGTTGCGTAATCGTAGATTCTAAGGACGTTTTTCAGCCAACTGGATTTTTAAACTTTTCCCTGATATATCAAAAACTGACCCTCATCACAAAATCATATTATACAACTTCATTTTTCAAATATCTGCCTGAAGCCTTTCTGGCCCTTTCAAGATATGTGTGTACTATCAAGACTTTATTCCAACATTTCCTTATATGTACATTGTACACCTATGCACAAAATTATATTAAATGAAATCAAGAACATATCCCCTTTTAAATCACCTTAAATAGAAGCAATTTGCGCCTAATTTCCTGTATTTTTTCTGTAATTATTCTGACCTACATTTCACATGTCTTCCTCTTAAAGTAGACCTACGCTACAATGTACAACGTATAATCTAAATAAAACTCAGTCTACAATGCAAAGGAGAGGAAAGGCCTTGTCCACTGACATAAGAAAGCAACCAGATATCCTTAACTTAAATAACTCGTGAAAAATAAAATAAGTAGTAGATCTCTTGATGAGTTTGTATACGCCAATATACCAATGGGAAAACGAGACGACAAAGAGAAATTTATACATTTTTATCGAGACTTATTTATCTGACGACAAACTTTCACCCCGTATGAAAGCAAGAGATAAACAAGAAGACAAATAAGTTACCGGGACCATTCACTAGGGTCGAGAAGTTTAAGGATATGAAAAAAAATCTATGATGAGAAATTTATTGAAGCCGTTTTCCGAGGAGCTGTAGAAAAATTGCTTATTCGCGACCTTATCCCATTCGAAGCTTTTAACATCTTGAAACATGCGATTCCTGGTGAAGATAGTAAATAAGGAAATACATGGAAATTTCTATTGATAATCCCAATGTGGTATCTGGCAAAAAAAATTCAACTTTTAAAGGAAACGAAAATAAAGTTGAAAATATTTTGCAAACAATTTCGATTTGATGATTTTTTAATGTGATTTATTACAAGAAACGGTATATTTAAATATAAGAAGGGTTCTTTTTGAGAGGTATAATCTTTCGCCTATACATGTAATATATGTATTAAAGCAGAAAACATTTGGAAACTTGGAAGTTCTGCATAGTAGACATAGTTTCTCAATTCCATCCATATTTTATCATGATAGAAACTTTTTTTACGATGAAACCAAAGCTAAAGAACACCCTATGATGCTGAGCACAGCCTTGGAGAAAAGGAAAGTAGGAAAGGGAAAAGAAGAACTAGAAGTCGAGTGAAGGTATCGGTGCACATTCTGCTTGAATTGCTTCGGCCCGAAGTTCTCAGGAAAAAGATGGTAGTCTATTCCACAGTCGTACAGTTCGCGTCAATGAGGATTCTGGGAATTTCACTGTTTTTCCAGGTCTTGCCTCACGGAAGATGAGGTGAAGACAGATCAAATACACAGCCTTCATCTGGACATTTTCCCCTGCTCTGTCCAACTTACACAAAGATTTGTTCAACCTCGAAAAGGTTCGGAAGCTTGGACTGAACCCGAGGAACCTTCCTAATTCAATACCCCACTTTACCCGCATTGCATTGCGACAAGTACATCATCCAGATTTCCCTGTCACGTTTACCAACAATCCGACCTCTCTTGAAGTGATAGGTTTATACGCCTCCACGTATCTTCAACCAGGACTGTACATGTACCTTAGACCTTTTGTATACCAGCTCTGATATATAATATACTCGGATCCCAAAACACGTAATCATATCATTGAATTTATTTTAAATTAAGTCGTCTTTTCCACGTGGACTAATTTATAGATGTCTTAGCGTTTCCTCACTTCTCATGAATATACTTTCGCAGCTTTACAGCTTTGTAAAAAATGTATGTACAAACAAAGCTAAAGCTCCCTGTTTTACAATTTTACGTCTGATTGAACTTCTTACGAACTTACGAAATTCACTTTACTGAAACTTAGTCAGACTGTATAACAATAAAACGAAGGGTTCTATTAGAAATTAATACAACAAACTCAGGTTTATATCCATCATGTCAAATGAACTATCTCGACGTTTGCTATTTTATCAAAAACTATAGCACGTCCGTTTCCTACCCGCAGACTATTTGTCAACTTCAAACCTGATCGAATCAATAGTTTTTATTATATGACGCCCCATTTGGCAGATCCCAATACATTTCCTGTTTTGAGTCGTTTACTCGCCTATAGAGCGAGAGAATCGTCAAGCACATCTGCTACAGATAAATTGGCTCCTTTTTATATGGAACGTGATAAAGGAAAAAACCTTTCGCAGTAAATTGCTCTCATCACCCTCGCCCCATTTCGCTCACAGTTAGTGGTAACATAAGACAAAGTCTTTTCCTTTTAATCCAAATCTCATTTCAGGGGAAAAGTTTAAGTTTTGTTTTTATCATCAGTTGGATTTCCTGACATAATTCGATTAAGGACGTTGCACACTTGAGATTGTTAGTTAAGACCTTAAGACATGTAGCATTACTGTACTGCACATTATGTTCCCATAAAAATGATATCCTTTAAATGCATATTGTTATAAATAATGCACGTAAATTCCATTGGTAGAATAATTAAAATTAAAAAAGTAGAAATTTATCTCACGGAAAGTACTACTCGTATAACTATATATTTTGAAGATCATATAAATGCAATCGAGATTTTCGGAGTTTATTAAGCAAAGTTGAGTTTTAAAAGTTATAGTGCTACTTTTAAATCAAAAACTTTAATGCATACACTTTTTACTTTAACCTAAGGTATGTTCAGCAACACTTATAATGGAAGTTTAATGTGCCTATGCACATAGTGGTTTTCGGTAAACTGACCTTGGCTAAACTAAAAATATTTTACATCAGGGTAAAGTGCGTCTTGACAGCAGTAAACCCAAAGCAAGGAGAGACTGCATACCCTGAAGGCTACATGGCCATGTGAGATTTCAGGAGCTTCGATTTCAAATCAGACCTTGCCGTAACGTAAGGATACTATTAAACACGTAAAAGTTCTGTCTTAGAAATCTCCACAATCAGACCTCTGGTGGAGAAACAAATAAAAGTGACGGCTAAACCGCAAATCAACCTAATAAGCAATTGAAGAAGCCGAAGGACCAAGCATTTTGTTATAAGGAATATCAACTACCAAGGGTCCAAAATCAATGGGCTCTAAGGATAGAAGGGATACAGGTAAATCGATATGAGACCCTAGCTGCCCTCTGTAGCACATATCAAATCATTTCTCTTAGGGAGCACTCTGTGATTGTGCACACAAGGACAATGCATTAAGAAAGACTTACATAGAGTAAAGTGCGTTTCTACGATTCTCCCTGAAAGAGACTTAACAGCAGCGTTACCACCCTAGTACAATTGTACTAATTCTACTATGATTTTCGCGTGCTAATTTTACTACAATTTTTGAACCTTTTCTAAGTTTAGCTCAAATAAGTAAAATTTTATATTTAAAACATTTTTACATACTGCAATTTAAAAAAAAAAAGCATCATCAGTGAGATACTACTAAAGGCGCCTAAATCGTGATGACACCTGAAGTAAGGCACATTTGTAAAACACTCGTAATATGAGCTAACAAAAGTATTTAGCTGCTAAATAAAAATAAATCCAGTAAACGAAAAAAAGTTTTTAGTTAGAATATCTAAAACATACATACCTGCAACTCTTCGAGAGAGAGAATTCCTTAATCGAAAACCTTGTACAAATTGGGAACGCTCTCTAATAGTAAGAAAGTCTAGCTGAATGAAAAGAGCACAGTGTCAGGGTAAACGACGATCATATAGCACGATTTCAGTGGTATATGTTATCCAAGTCATCGTTTAATTTCAATCATAAATATACAGAACCAATAGCTCGGGAGATATTGAGTTTGCGTACACTGAAGTAATGGATTATTTCAGGTACATCAACGATAACGTACGTGACGAACAGTAAGGAGCCAAGTACAGAACCTTGTGGAACATCAGAAGTGATAGTGGAAATTGAAAACACAAGTTCTTTTACTTTATTTTTACTTATTTAATCCGGAATTGGAGTTCTTAGCGGGCTAACTTTAAGCAGCACTTTTTCAAATTCGAAAGGGGAAAAAAGCTAGCAAAGCTTTAAGGTGGACCAGAAATATAGTCAAAACTCCAAAATACCCAAAAGGCCCTGACAAAAAATCACAATAACGGATTTGGATTTCTTAAAGAAGCCGCAATAGATCCTCTTGGAAGCTCAGAAGAAAGGGCATGTACCCAAATTGTGAAGAATTGTGAATTGTGAGGGTTGTATTGATACCAAAACGCATAGTACGGTCTACTGTCCATTCTACCGTGATAATAAACCATCATGTCAGAAATGTGGTTGAACCCCTGTACAGCCACAACAACGTGCGAGTAAACTATCAACACAACGCTCAGCTTGAGGATTCTCAACAAGTTTAATTCACTAAAATCAAATCTGAGCGCACAGAAAAGGAAAAAATGGTGTAAATTTTAATTAACTTCTCAATGCAATGAACAATAAATAAACTCTACATGTACCTATATGCAAATATTTCGTTATTATGCAATTTATCGGGAGAGTTTACAAATTGTTTCCTCAGGCACAAAATCGCGTCTATAGCAGAAATCTGCACATTGCTCCCTACATGCATTAACTTCAATTTGCTTTCTAGTTCGTTAACTTTCCATAAGGCAAACTCTAACAGGCTAGCAAAGAGTTGTTTTCTCTTTGCTCTATCCTCTTAGATATCTAAACCAGTAAATTTCTACAATTTATGCATGGGTTCTGCCAAAGTATGCAAATCTTGTGGAGAACTTCATTTTGTATTCAAACAATGTCTGAGAAACACTTCTTAGCAAATTGGATAAGTATGTGTTTTATAATTGTATAGATTTTAGAGTCATCCTTCCATCCATTACACCAGTACATCTATTAGTTTTCCAGGTAGAGAATTTTATTCCGCAAATTCCACCATTGGTATAAAAATACAGTGAGTTGTCTATTACTGGGATGTGACAAAAAGTAGTGGTTCAGAATTGAATTATTAATTTTATTGTTTTGCATTTTTAATATCTATTCATTGTACCCTACTATTTTTATTTTATTTATGATTTTGAGATTTTTTCTGAATCGATCTTTTTCGATTTTAATGCGATTTTGCTAAATTGCTCAGTTTTCGATGAATGAGTTTTTGAAAAATTCGAAAATGCTCATATTTCGGAAATTCCGGTAATATTTGAAAAATCATATCTATTCAAATTTAAAGAATAGTATGTAGAATATAATAGACCTGAATGACCCATTTTAAAGATGGGATTTCACAAATTACCTAAAAGGTTACGCACATGACTTTACCTTTGATTCTTTTAAGTTGAGCGTTCCAAGTGAGACGCTGGTCTAGAGCTAGACCTAAACATTTGGTCTCAGTTGAGAACTGAATGGTAGTCCCCTCAAGAGTTGGAGCTATCAGGGAAAGTTTCCTTCTTCTTTTAAAAGGGATCAAGAATGTTTTCTGTGGGTTGCCTGGCAGATTGATCTCTCTGCATCAATTGTGAACTGTCGCTAGGAAGATAAAATGGTCCTGCTTATCCTTTACTGCTATAAAAATGTCATTTGAGTACTCCTTTACTTCGCAGACGGCATACGATAATTTATTGAGAAAGCCATCAGCGATCAATAACCACAACAAAGAGAACAGAACTCACCTTGGGGGTAGCCTCTGGTAACTCTTAAGATGGCTTAGACTTCTTCTCCATCCTTCACCGTATGGTATGGTATGTCTAAGACTAATCGGGGCCATGCGCACCACATCGATCGCGGCTATTGAAGCACTGCTGTGCCTAGAGCCCCTTAGAAAAACTACTGAAAAGGAGGCGAAAGCAGTGATGTACAGAGCCACGTCAGACGGATACTGGGATTGGAGATTTAAAAGTCACATCAACCTATCTGACAAAATTAAATCAGCACCAATATTGGATATGGAATTTTTACCAAATATAACTTCTGTCTGCCCTTTATAGTCAACATACCAGACAAACAAAATATGGTTCTTAACCATGAAAAAGGAACCTTAATCTGGTACACGGATAGTTCTAAAACCGAAGAGGGGGTGGGAGCAGAAATTAATTAAAATAACGGTACAGTAGCACTCAGGTTTTGAGAGTAACGAAGATGCGGATGAACTGGCCAAGGAGGGTGTATCAATGCCTCTCTTTGGACCAGAATCTTTATGCGGGATCCCCTATAGAACGGCCAAACATGCTCTTGACACCTGGTTCTACAATCAGATGGACCAGAAGTGGACATTGGAGGGGATTTTGAGACAAACCAAAAAGTTTGTCAAAAACTTCTCCCAAAAAAGAACCTTGGAACTGTTAAAATTGCCGAAGAATCAAATAAGAATCGTTGTGGGAGTTCTGGCCGGACACTGCTACCGGTTAATAAAAAAAAAATTAAAAAATGGACGAAAAGGATGTCTAATTTTTTTGTTTATTCCGTCTAATTTTGAAATGTGCAATAAGAAATAAGCATTAAAGTGGAAAATCTGGTCTTTAATAGGTTAAATAATAAATAAATTCTCTATTGCTTCCGCAATTACACCAAATTAAAGCAAATCAAATTTGGTTCGTCCTCAACAGCTTCACCAGAACAGAGCCAACTTCTATTTATCCTGTGCAATTTCAAATATTGCATTTATGTCAAAAGGAATAGCTTTACAAGGCTCATATAGATAAAACATGCATATTTGCCGGCGAATGCTGAATGCTGATTGTTGACTATCCCATGCGAAAAATTCCAAAATAATTAATGGCAGTGAACAAATTAAAAGCTATTCGATTGACGAATAGAACAAGAGCTCACAACTGGTTCGAGTTTTATACCAAATAAGTGCTGGTATTTGACTGCTTTCGGTCAGAAATTACAGATGGATCTATTCACCCTAACATTAAGCCCGGTATTACTGGAAGGCGGCTCGTTATCAGAGATTACTGCAATTCAGAAGCTGCTATGCAGTAATTACATGTAGTTACTATAAATAGAGACGTATTAACTGACCGTCAATCAGAGGAATAACTCTAAATCCCACAAATCCCTGCCGATTCAGGAATTTGTTTTGGGGAACATAATTCTAAAAGGAATTATTAAATTTTGTTTCAGTAAGTTGTGAAAATGTATGCTATTCACTTTTCCTGTAGCAAAATGAATTTACATAAATACTTGGGGCGACTCTCGAAATACATCAAGTTTTATTTACATTTGCTGGCACTAAAAGCAAAACAAGCAAGAAAAAAATATCGCAAGGGAGTATTAAGTAATTGCGGAAATTTAATTTATTTTGTACGCTCTAATGGGAAATTGAATTGGTTTCTTTTTTGTTTCAACCATTGTTGAAATCAATGCCAACTGTCGACAATACGTAACGTCAGAAACAAATCGAAAATGATTGGCTTCCTGCAAAATCCGCGAAATATTTTTTGCATGCAGCTAAAAGGCAATTAGCAGGCTGCATGTCAACAACTTTTACAACATACTCTAGCACAGTGTACCAGAATAATTCGCAATTATTGTTATCGCTTAAATCAATGTGAGATGGGTTTAAACAAATTTTTTAATTACTCAAGATATAAGGGAACTATTCTACTTCCATCAAAACAAGTTGGAGAATTGAAGAATTATTACAAGAAAACAAAAAATCCGACTGCAAAAACTGGAAATTAAATGAATTGTAATTTCAAGTGGAGACGGATGAGACGCTAGTTCCACATATACAGAGTGAATCAGATTAAGGTCTCTTGGAGTACACCATACACCATGTAACTTCTGGAGTTATGTTGATAAAAAAAAATTGCTCCATATATTCCCCATCCCCCTCCTAATAAGTTACAGCTCTACAAAGATTTTTTAACCTCCAAAAAGCCATATGGACTTATTTTCATGATGATTGAGAAACTTTTGAAAAAGTTAACATTTACGGCCGCCATATTTGATCCTTGATGAATTCTTAAGCGATAAGGTTAAAATCTTGTCCACCATATTGGATCCGCCATTTTGAATTCAATAAATCCGACTCTGGATTTGAAATCAGCGACCTTGAAAACCTATATATGCACATTTTCACGACGATCGCAAAAACTTTTGAATAAAATTTACATTTCCGGCTTTAAAAAATAAAACTTTCATGTGGCAGCCCTCTGAAGGAGTTGACCGATCTATTTAATTTTCTGCCAGGATATTTACATTTTACTAAAGTATTTGCGTGCCGAATTTTATCCATTTACTTCGAAGCGTTCTCATTTTAGAAATATCGATTTTTTATTTTACATAGCTGGAGTTTTCATATGGCAACCCTATGAAGGAGTTGTTCAAATTGGCCCATTTACGAACTTGATCTTTCATTTTTAATAAAGTATCTGTGTACCGAATTTCAAGTCTCTAGCTTAAGACGTTCTTGAGATAACTCGCGGGGAGATAGACAGACGGACAGGCAGACAGACAGACGGATAGATAAACAGACCAACAGACAGACAGATGGACATCTATTAAACGATTTCGTTTCTTCTCCCATTAATGGCAATGTAGTTTACTTCTGTGTATCATGTATATTTCCACATTTACATTACAAACTTTTGCTCAAAGCTATAATACCCTACATCTAGGCCATCTAGGGTATAAAAATGAAAGCTGGTATTTATTCACTCAGATCCAAGCATTTACTGGAAATTTCATTATTTGCTAGAAAAACTCGTGAATGCTTACAGTAAAAATATTTGCTGCCTTTTTAAGTAAATGCTTAATTTTTTATTCACGTAAATAAGTCAGCATTTCCTACAAAAATCAAGTAAACAGAATTTGCTGGCTTTGGATCACTTCGTCTATTGATCTGAAATAATTATGCATGGACATTTTTATGCATTCATATGTCATTTTATATCCCTTAAAAAAAGTGCAAACAAATCTGCAAAGTAGTGGTTGAGTATGTGGAACGTAATAAAATTCCAAGTCCTCATTTCGAAAAATTTAGGTTTTACATGGCACCACTCGTTTTTATGGGGAAATAAAAATCCCTACAGCAGACAGATTGGATCCACTTTCTCAGGCAGTGTGCTTAATACCAGAGGCGACACATACGTAACACTTAGAAGGTATTTTCCACACTTAAAATGCAACTTGAAGTTGAATATGAATTTCGCTGTGAGTTTAGGGCATATTCTATGATACTATACACATCCTTGGTGTGAAGGTAGTCGAGTGAAAGTGTCACTACAGCATCTCACCGCCATCGTAACACGATAAATAAAAGATCTGCTTGAAACTTATTGACCAGTTGCCAAGCAATCATCTACAGATGAAGCATCTGATGAAGCATGTGATTTTCTTGATCCATTGAAGACCACAAGACTGTGTGCATACCGAAACCATAATAATTTAGCTCGTCTTCCATCTGTTATGCCTATTCCTTTTTTTAGGGATATTAACTTTGTACCATTGAAGCAGTAGGTATAGCGTCTAAAAGTAGTTTGGGAACCTTGATCCAGAAGTTCGCGAATCTGTATTGTTTTGCTTGAAGGTGAGTGTAACATGATACGAACCGTGGTGATCAGAATGATAGATGGATACTGACGAGTGATGTTAACTGCCTCTTAAAGAATACCTACACCGGTGGGCGAGTGGGTTGGGGCGCACGTCTGCAAATTTTCTCCTTCAAAAAAAAAGTCCAAAATCAATTTTTCCCAAGAATAATTTTGATTTTTGATTAGTGCCTAGAAACCAAAATCCTTTTCAAATTTCTTACTTGGTTAATTCCCAGGAACCTTAATGTAACGTTGGTAGCTACGCAGTGACTTTACCTTGCAAGCCGAACTGCTCCCACCTTGTTCGGTGCGTCCTTGCGACCATTTTGGATTTTGGTAATGCCGCTATCTATTTAGCAAGAGATGATCAGCTATCTTTTGATGACTGTAACCTATTCAAGAATTTAAAGTCAACAGATAAGTCGATTTCATTTCTGTAATAATGAATGTGAGGATATCTTACTTCATCAGTATATTGACCAGGTGACAGTGTCAAAAATTTTTCCCTATTAACCTTTGTAAATAAATATTCAGGGTGTAATATTGCCCAGAACCTAATAACTGTTTTTGTTTTCAAATTTGAAAGAAAAATATAATTTTAAAGACTCCCAATTCTAACATTGATTGAAGGTGAAATAAATGAAGTATAAAATATCAGCTTCAATAATAAAATACATGTTAGATGTAGACAGAGATGAACAGATATAGATATATGAATTGTATATTATAAAAATAAATTAAAAAAAATAAACAGAAAATCGGTTATTTTTATTACGTTATCTGCTGCATATTTTCATATTTAACACAATTCCTATAAAAAATTGTTGCGAGATTATATTTTTTACATATTATAAAGCAAATCATTCTCTGTAACATAATAAGGTTCGTCCTAGATTATAGAAGTCTTCGCTGCTGATATAGCATTAATACCACGTAATGCAACTAACAAATCCTACTCATATATTATTTTGAAAATAGTATAATATTTAATTAATCGAAACATTGTGCATGTGGCTACTGCAGACATTATGATATATTCTGCTAAAATCTCTAAGCATGTTGCCAAAATACCGGATACTACAAGTGTGAGTTCCGGCGTAGATAATTTTATCACTGAATATTCGAAACATGCAGATACGAAATAAAATGATGCAATTAATTCCCTGAAGAGAATCCTATTCATTTATCTACTTACATTGGGATAAAGTTTCTCAAATTTTCGCAGTTGAAAATTCCCTGCACTACGTCCGAATTTAAACACAAATTCAGCTTTCCTGTCATCTTATATCTAAGCATATCCGTTTCGCTCTTCCTACAAATTATGCACACCTAACTGATTTTTAGTTGATGAGAAAACTTAATTTGCGCAATTCATGCATAACATCATTACATTCAGCACAGCATCTGCTATAGTTAGGGATTCTTAAGTGCATCCTCGTACCGCACGCACACACTGTGCAGCAGATTCCGAGCAATTTCAGATTTAACTACAAATCTT
>QYTT01088243.1:29582-65544 GCA_006980735.1 Dasypogon diadema | reverse complement strand
TCCAGTAAAAGGCAAACTTTGTTAGTTGTAAAAGGCTACGAAAATGTGATTAAAACGTACCATAGCTGTAGCCAGATCCATGACTATATACAGATTCGTTATCGTGATTGACTAAAATGCTTTTTCTTCTCACGGGTCCTATTTCACTGTGTGAATGCAGGGAGGTCTGTAAAACACGAGGAACGTTTAGTGAGAATCATTATTGAATTTAATTTGCTATGTTTAGCGTGGTAAAGCGAATTTCAAGAAGCATTTAAGCATTTTTTTTTGTTTTTTACAGAAAAAGCTATTATTACTTACTTGTGATATTTTTCTTCTGGGATTCTGCTCAAATGCGAAATTATCATATCCACCTAATCTAGTCTCAGGTATGGGATCCGATGCTATACTAACTCGCCTTTTAGGCTCTGGGAGTGTTGTTAATTTTTGTCCCGGAATCGGTAAGGATGATTGTGTATGTAATGGCATATCTCCTGCTATTATATTATTTCCTATTGGAGGCGGACTAGCTGGTTGAAATATTATCACCGGTTCAGAATTTTCCATCCTTTTGGAAGCACTGGAAACGAGAAAAATACAAATTTCTATGTTGTTCCAATTTATCTAAAATAGGAGAATTTTTTTTTCGTATGTTGTTGGTATTTCTACAGTGGGAGTAATGTAAAAAGTCATTCTATCAAGTTTTTTCGATCGAAGAAATCAAGTATGGGCCTTTTGCATAAATTTTTTATTGAATTCATTTAAATGCGTAAAATCTTCTGCAGACTACATAGGTGGTATCTGGTGAAAAGTATCTTTAAGTTAATAATTAGAAAAAATTAGTGGGATTGCTGATCAATTTTGTATTAAGCCAGGGACAACAACCAATCTTCTACATATTCCGGATCTTCTACTACTGGTGATAGGGCGGAACCATCACAGACAACTTGTGGGGTATCAGAGAAGACACCTTTCACATACCTCTCACTTTCACTAATTGAAAATTCGAGTTCACTCAAGTTTGAATCTAAATAAAATTTGAGTCAGCTCATTTTTGAGTCAGTTCATTTTTGAGTCCCTCAAGCTTTGAATCTGCTCATTTTGTTTATGTTTAATTCCAGAGTTTATTTATATTTCCTTGTAATTTCAGTTGAGTTGATTTCATTGAAGTTCTAAATAAGGATTTTAAGATCCTTACGATTTTTAAATCCTTTCTTCATGATCTTAGTGAAAACGACTCAATTATCAACCAAAATAATAATAAATAAATAAAATTTAACTCTGGAATTGAGTGCAGTCCATATGACCGGATTCAAAACTTGAGTGGACTCAAATTTGAGTGAACTTAAATTTTGATAAGACTTAAATCCGTTGGTGCTGGAATTTGATCAGATTCAAACTCGAACTTAAACTCACGTTTGAGTGAAATTAGAATTAGAATTCACTCTTAATTTGAGTTGATTTGTAATTTTGACTTTGAGTTAGCAATCCAATTCAAAAATAGTATGTATCAGATTAAATTTCGATGTTGTCTTTGATTTTATTGTCACATTGTGGAATCGATGTGAGGGTAGGAGAAAAAAGGATCCTAAAATATAACTAAATGACACAAAAAAACGCAGGGAGTGTTTGAGTAGAGAGTCCTGCATCATATCAATCTATGGTAAAGACCTACACAAAAAGAATGAATCATGAATTATATCTACGCTTTTCGGAGCTCTTTTTATAGCTTCATGAAACTAAAACCCAGAAACTTAAATGGTTTGGTCTCGTGTTTAAGTGTTGTCCTGTGGAAAACGTCGAATCGGAAATGTAAAAGGTATACGCGGTTGTTTGAGGGTTTGAAAAGCAACTTTTGTGCGTTGTATGCCGCTAATCCATGTTTCCACGTGCAAACACAGCAGACTGGAAGTATTGAAAGAAAAATAGTGAATATATTAGGTTTCCAATTTTCTATATTTATGATGCAAATTACATCTATTTTCAAAACAAATTCCACCTTTGTCAAACGAAGATATTTTTTTCTTCACTCCAAAAATGTTACATCTGCTCAGAAATGAAAGTCTAGTGAAGGAAATTATATATTGCAGGTAATCCCCTCTACGACTTCAAGAAATTTGACTAAAATTTAAAAATAGTGCTTGAAATTGAAAGAGTTGAATTTATTTTGGACAAGATTTTAATGACGCAAAAGAAGTTGATTTGCATTCGTGGAAAGTTTTCTTTTTAGACTACGGACCGTTCTTTTTATCAGAAGTTTAATAGATTTCCAAAATTGTACGTAAGTGCAAATAAAAGAAGTGGCTCATTCAGAAGGTGATTTATAACAGTGCAATAAATTCCAAGTTTTAATTACTTGTTCTTACAAAATACCTATTGTTTCAAAGAGAAAAAAAAGAACTGAAGTTCACGTGCTCCATGATATGGAATTTGCAACAAAATCTATCTATAGGCAAGACTGATTGTAATGATAAGGCAAGTAATTTACTTTTCACAACAGGAAAAAGAGGTTGTAAAATGATCGTTTAGATATGCATATCTTATCTAAAATTAGTTATAGAGGGATTAATGTCACAATTAGTACTATTGCTAAACCAACACTCTTACGGGAAGATAGGAGAAATTAAAGTGAAGTCAAAGCGAACTTGTTTTGAAAGCGAATAGAATAATTTCGGGAACTTTTCCAAAAGTAATTTGTCTCATAAATCTAAGACGCACAGCAAACAATAGAGTCGCATCGTAATCCATAATTAGGTGTACTATAAAAAAAATCATCAACTCATGTAACTACCTTGACCTTAAAACATCAGAAAAATTGGTAAAATTACCCTGAAATAATATCGTGCATTGTTTACGTCGATCGTTTGAAAGATACTCCACTGATAAGGTCCAAATAAAAATTCTGATTACATCGCATCGATATGACTGGAATAAAACGAACAAATTAGACGCAGTGATACCGACTTTATATCGTTTTGTTCGTAGCACATTAACTTGAAGTGCCCGTGCCTGCATCTATCCATCTAACTAGTCTGTTCATCTGTCTATCTGTCTAGTACCTACTGTAAGTTGCCTCTGCCTGTGAGTTTGGAACTTAACGAAATGCAAAAGTCACATATGCCGAGCTCAAGCTCATCATTGCACTTGATAGTGCTTTTCACTGGCAAATCTATATCTATTTCCACATCAGACAAATAAGCCGTAAATTGTTATGACTCTTTATGGAAAATGCAAATAGTGCATATTTGCAAAAATGGTCGCATCTCGCGCTGGCGCTAATTAAATGTGACCGAGTGGAGTTGTTAGCAGTTTTGATTTTACTAATTGGACGGTGTAAATATTTTCATGGAATGATGCCATGTAGTCTAGTTCCAATATCTATGAGATTTTAAGTAGTTTTTATTGGCGTTTGTTTTCTTTTCTTTTTTTTTCTCTTGAAATTTTACGATTTATTTGTTCACGTGGTAATTCGAGAACCTTTAAGTGTTTTGTTCAGTAGCAAGAACGAAATTTGTTATCGATTCTAGAGGAGTATCTTGGAAAATTTTGGGAATTAGCAGCTGCGTATGAAAATGTTAAATTTGATTATCGGTTAAGATAGTAATGAAGGAATTTTTTTTTTAAACTACAGCTGACAGCCTATTTTTTGTCTGGATTTTGTAAGTCGTTCAAAAAACAATCCTGTTTTGTTACAAGTTACCGGTTAATTCTTACCTTAAAATATTACACAAGTGCAACAGAGTTAAAATAATATAACTTCATCTAAAAGCCGGAAAATTCTTTTTACTATTGAAATTTCGATCATTGTATGTTATTTTAAATCAAATCATCATCGTTATCATCAAATTTGTCCACGAGCATTGGACAAATAAGGTCCAATCCTGCAGAGGTCGATGTAGAGGAACAAGGGTGCGATTTTTGAAAGTCTCCAGATCATTTATGCTTAAAATTCGGAAGAAGTTGGCAGTGGTGTTCGTAAGCACAATCCATACTGTAATGCATGAGAAAATTCAATATAAGTCATATATGATAAAGAAAGGGTAGTTCATGTCAGCGAACACAAATAAACAACTGCTGTTTCAAGCAAAGCAGTTATTGAACACAGTGAAACATTTGAAAGAACTCGTTTTGCTCTTATTTTTTTTCATTCCATTTACTAAGCAGTTTTTACAATGTAAGAGTAGAGTAAACAGTGCTTTTATCAAAGTAGTCTGTATGCACAATAAAGTCAATTTCATGTGAAAAATTGTGGTTTACATGCAACTTGCCAACATTTTCTCCTTTAAAAATGTCTCTCCTTGTAAGCTGTCCTGTATGCATCCATGGGGTTGTCCTCTGAGCTTATGCAACACTTTACAAAAGAGATGCTAGGGGCAAGCGATTTTGGAACTTGTTAATGAAAGGAATAAAGGGAAATAACTATTCTTAGGAGACCAAATCTGGGCAAGTATCAAAGAAAAAGTATTTAAGTCCAAGTACAAGTAGCGACGGCTTGCGGTAAGTACAAGTATACCACATATATAAAAAGTACTTGTAACTAAGTACAACTAAAAACTACTGAGCGAAGTGAGGGCAATATCTGGATTTCTCACTGGGCGCTATAGATCAAGGTACAACCTAAATAAGATTATTTCTTCGGATACTTCTTGCAGATTCTGTTTGGTTGAGGGTAAGATAGGGGATCACATTCTCTGCGACGTCATTGAAGGACTAAGATATATGTATCTTTATCCTGCATATTTTTTCAATTCCTTGAGCTTCACGGGTTTGAGAAGATAGGCTACTGCAGAATCGTAAAATGAATGTATAAATTGAAAATTAGCATCCTTAGATCCATCCTTGGATGTACATCAATGATCCGTATATTGTATCCTACACTTGGTGAGATTTTCGCGGATTGATTTGTTGGGAGACCTTATCTTGAAACTTGGACTGTCAACAGTTGGAGTGCTTTAAGAAGCTATCCACCAAAAGTGTCCTACGTTATTTTATTATCTTTTATCGTGACAGTGTGGGACAGTACATCATATTCTCCAAATATTATATCCGCGCGAACTAGTTCAATTTTTTTAGGGTATGGGAGGCAACTTTTATATGAGTAGGATAGAAGAAATTCCAGAGCCTTGAGATAAATGGCGAATATTAAATAGATTAGGTTTAATGAAATAAGAAATAATATAATGGTTATGTATTTCATTCAAAATCAGAGCAACTTTTGCCGATCCTCAAAGTTTTTCAACGATTTTGAAGGTATAGACGAGCCTATAGATATTGGCTGCATTATTTAGCCTCAGTTGCACAGTTGCAACCGCACATGCCATCTAGATTTGTTAGGCTAAGAAGGTTTTATCGATGTTGTGGTGTTTCCTTTCTTAGTCTAACTACAGGTTATACTTTGGCCTTAATTTAGAGCACAAAGGAAAATATAAATCAGTCGTCCTAGTGCCATCTGTAAGTTAAGTCATGCACTAAAACGAGCATATGTGACTCCATCTTTCAGCTAATATTGAAACTAGGTATGGTGTATAGGTATATTAGAATTTTTATCTGCATCAGGAGGTATTGTTTCATTGATACCCTCCATTGACATAACTCATATACGAACTCACAATATTATTATTGTGTATTTATCTTGTATAAAAAAGAATTTCGAATATCTCTAGTAACCGCAAAATATTATTTAATTGAAAAATGTATAATATTCTCCGAATTTGTATAATTAGAAAATTGAGATAAAAAAAAATTAATAAACTGAAAAAGTACAAAAAGATTGGTCGAATTGGTTGAAAATTATAAGGCTATAATTTACACTTTCCGCTACTTAATTCCAATAATTTATTGTGCTCATAGGTACAAAAAAAATTGTGTTTAATCCACTTTGTTTCACCAATTTAGCACCAATTGTAAAAAATATAAAATTAGACGTAATTTGAGAGTGTGAGAGAAAAAGGTTTTAACGACTGTTGAACAGTGGACTGATTTCAATATGGCAAAATTAATACCTAATTATTTTGTTTACGCATGCTTTAAATTGTTCCGGTTTTGATAGTACTCATTATATTGATCAACTTTTAATTGAATTTAATTGTTGAACTGTGACATTCAGACATACTTCTAATGATGTCATTAATCATGTGAAATTTTGTGATTATTTGTATTATGTAATATACTTAATTTATTATCAGTATTCACGTTTTTGAAGAAAAGTATTGAATTTATGGTGACAATGCCGGGACATCTTCATGTCTATTAAGCTGAATTTCTCTCTTTTGGATCTCAGTCGTTAACTGACGTTGGTATAAATTTACAAAAAATCTATTTTAGAAACTTGTACATGGTTATTTCACGTTAAAAGGTGACATTCCAATGTCGCTAGACATTAGCACATGATTTTTATCTTTATCCTGACCGCAAAAAGATAAAACTCATTAAATCAAATGTTTGAGAAAGAAGAAAAAAAAGCACTCAAAATTCAAGGAAAGTCCTCTTGATTGCAAGACCCAACCATGCGTACGATAAGATGAATTGTTTTTCAACTATGTATTATCATCTTCAGAAGTCTAGTGCATTTTTATCTAAGAGGATTTTTAATTTATCAATTATCCAGAAGAATTGACATTATTCAACAATTAGATTAGATAGACAATTGTAATTTTCGTAATTATTATTGAATTGTTCTTCAAAAATCAGAGCCACCGGAATTTTGATTTGTTGATGGAAACTCTTTACGCTATTTAGTTAAAGATTTTATCAGGTCTCTTTCAGGGCAATACCCTGACCTATATTGTTAAACGACATTGTGCTTATCGTATAACAATTGAAGAGGATAAAATTCCACGTAACAATAGTCTATTTTATTTCCAAGCTGAGAAACATGATAACATGGTTCTAGTTAACAAGAAGAATGAGGAATTTAAATGCCTACAACTTTGGTATGTAAAATAGTTTGGTTTTCGAAATGAATGTAAAAATTTTGTGGTGATAATTTTAGAACTAAAATGTTAGTCGTAGTAGTTCATCGTTATCACAGTCTTCGGGTTTGGATTGTATGATTTTTGTTGTTTTTTAAACTGATTGAAAAAGAAGACTCCTTTCTAAATGTTAAGATATTTCACATACAGGTTGTGACAAATTCCAAGTTCAGTGTCACAAATATGTCACAAAAATAAATTAGATAATTTTAATCAATATAAAATGGATTTTACGGTATCACTGTTCTACATAGAAACGTCTTTATAAAGGGAAATAGGTATTTTACATGTTCATCATCAAAATTGTTTTAAAAATTGCCATAGAAAACTTTGGGACAATAAAAATGTTCGAGGAGATTGAAAATTATCGAGCGTCCTACATGATCAATATTGACAGTGTAGATTTTTTCAATTGAAATCATATCAAGTTTACGATAAAGTGATATTTCTTTGTAGTATTAATTATGTATTCTTTCGGTGAAACTTCCTATTAATCCGATAGGACAGCTTCGATACATGTGAACAATTCTGGATGAATTTCTCTGTCAAGTGTTACCGGACACCTCAGATCATATGCAGGGAGTGATTCTAGAGAAATGTTGGTAAGGTTTCAGGAAAGGAAGAACGACGGTTGATTAGATTTTTATCGCATACCAAATTATCAGAAATACTGGGAGTGGTATATCCTATTCCACCATCTTTATGTTGCGAACTGTTCTATTCGTTATGGACGTATATACTGGGATTGTGAACCTTTGTTGTATTACAGTTAAATGACTCGCATTGAAAGCATCAATTCACCTATGTTCCAGATAAGCAATGTGTTCTTAGTTATACTGTTCAATCTAAGCCTAGACTATATAACAAACCGGACAGGTATTCTACAGATTTAAAACTTGTGGATTAGCCACGTGTCTAGAATAAACAACAATTGGTATCCCGATTATAATCGAAAACGTGCAAAACATGGTTTGACTACTGACTACATGAAAATAAACGTTCGTACCTTGTACATCGTCAACTGATGAAGTTGTGCTCAAATGAAAGAATAAAAAGGTCAATGTTGGAAAATACCCTTATTCGGTTTATCCCATATTTTTTATATTCCCGAGTCCCCACCCATCATGACAACCACCACTTTATATCTTGTCACTCTTTAATGTTGTTTGTTTTTGGAAAACTTTTGGAAATTTTATCTTTAAATTTTGTTCCATTTACGATTTCGAAAACTTATAAAATGGTTTAGGATTGAACTTTTTTCGGAATCATTCCAACCAAGAATATCTCGAATATCCCATACCAGGAATGATATGTTAAGTAATTCATCGAATTTCTCCTATTTCATAATTCTTAGGAATAAGCAACAAACTGTATCCGAAGTGTCCGAATTTTCCAAAGATTGGTTGTTGTCCTTTATGGGATTTAATGTGAACGTAGTTAATAATAAATAAAAGATGTTTAGACACAAAATGCGTTAGATTTGTTGAGAAAGATTGATAATATTTTAATCCGAATTTTTCGGAATCATACATAGGGAATAAAAGCGAAGCAAATTTCACATAATTCTATTTTTCAATTTACATGGATCAATAAAAGTCGTTAGTAAATTATGTTATATTGTGCATAATTAAATTTTATACTTTTTTGTTTCATATTCAATACAAGAGGACCCGATAAAATAGAGAAAAATAATAACACAGGTGGGTTTTCACACTTCATTCCATTACGTGCATAGTAGTTTTGGATACTTCTTTGCGTAAAGTGTTAAATATTGATTAAAATTTTCTTAAAAAACACTAAAGTTTTCCTGAAATACATTCACTACACAGTTAACAAAATGTTTTTGTCGATTTTTAAAACACATTCCACGCCTTCGCAACACAAAACTTTATTACTCCGAGAACTAAACTACTTTTGTTTGTTTAAACTTGTAAATAGCCACTACAATCCTATTACTTTTCGTTTTTATGTCGTGTTTAGATTACACTCAATTCTGGTAATTTACATCACACATTTATGGCACACTCTCAATCCAACACTAGTCCTCGACTTTCCTGGAACAAACCATACGATCGGTTGCACCAGTGCACTTAACTGTGTTCTCAACAGTATTGTTAAAATAAATAATCACATGATCATTATCACTGAGAATTTCCGCAAAACATACTCGAATAGTATACTATACTTGAGAATGGATCGGAAAAAGTAAATATTGCACTGGTGACCACTAGACGCTAAACTGAACCGATCTAATCGCGAACCGATCGCACTCAAAGGGAACTCCAAGAAATAATAAATTCCCTCAGGTCTGTTCTGTTCGGAGTACCAGCAAATTATCTAGTGCTGGAGGAATCATGCACTTAGGGACAATATTAGTAAGCGTTAATTGTTTGTAGTACTCATCGGGGTGACAACATTACCTCGTAATGCGGGGGAGAAGGTGAGCGCATACGGCGACGACAAGTAAAAAATTGAAATTAAACTGAAAATTGGACGTGCATGGCCCCGGTCTTATATAGAGTTTGATTGCGATTACACGCCGTATTATGGCACATCGGTTGTGTAGTTCTTTTTTATTAAGTGCTTTGCGATGATAATGCCTTAAATCAACTGATTTTGTACAATTGGAGCTGACAACAATCGCGCATACACAGTGGGCGGCTGTATTCAGGTGACAAGGTAGAAATGGGCTTGTTTGCTCGGGGTTGGAGGATAGTGAGGTCGGTCATCTTTGGTAGGGTCTAGAATGAAATTTTGTTCTAAGCTTTTTTTTTATGTCCAACAAAAAGAAGAGTACTGAAGGGAATAGTGTATGAAACGTGGTAACCGAATTATATTTATCTGGTGTCCAGAAGAAATTAAACATTAAACAAAAATGGTGACTGACGTGTATATAGGTGTCTGCGGTCATTCAAACAGAAAAATTAGCGCCATGTGTTTAAAGAAGAAATTAAGAGGTTCCGCGAAAAAGTGACCTATATGCGGAAATGTGTTTGAATTTATGTATCCAGGCGAATCCTCCAATCGTTGAACGCCATTCTCAGACTATTTGTATAACTGAAATTTAATTTTGAGAAAGTATGTAAGTTTGTCATAAAATGAGATAAGGGACACTAGGGCTTTAATTAATTTTAGATTAATGTTAGGTAATAATGCGATTGAATACGCCAGCTAAAGTAGTAAGAGATAGAAGGACGCTGTAGATTTTTTTTTTTAAATGGGACCGCCTTTTGAGTAGTACTTATACCAGTGGTTCAAATAATTCAGTTCACCGGAATTCTATTTGTTTAATTGTCGAGGTGTCGATGAGGACGTCTCTTTATGAAAAAAGCAAAGTAAAAGAGATGTTCTACAATGCACCAACGCTCATGTAACAATCAAGGTGTTAAGTGAAGTATAGGAATCGACTCATATTCCACCTGAAAATCAGATAGAGATTATAATTAAAACAAATAAGTGAAATATATTCCGCAATTGTAGTAGATATTTCGGAAATATTTGATCATACTGGTGCTGAACGAACAGCTCCAACATTTATACCACATTAGTGCTAATAATTTTTTAAGGACTACCGACAAGATTCTTCTTCTAAGAGCTCTAAAGGACGTAGTTTTCAATTCTTAAAACATTATATCCTAAGTGTAAAAATTGTTCAGAATAAAAGACAAAATGATTAATTTTTGACTCAATTTTCCCAAAAAAATGTGTGACGGAGCGGAGAGTCTTTCTTTTAAAAAAAGGGGCTATTCCGTGGTGTAAGACAGATTCATTTGTAAATAGTAGAATATTCCGGGTAATATGGCGGAAAATTTAATTTCCAAAAGAAAAGACTTATACCTAAATCTACTGCACTGTAAATGTGGAAGGTATTGGAATTGGATATGAATATGGGTTAGGGGTGTTTTGTTAAATATTATAGGAAACTTATTTCAGGTTGTAACGATACCGGTCACCAAAAATGCAAAAAAAAGATTGTCAGGTATCTGAGAAATAGCCACTTATGAGTTATCCTGAATTTTGAAAATTGTTAATAATTAAGATGAAGATGATTTACAATGGCCCATTTAGATATATTTATCAAAGTAATAGTGTGCTCTACGAAGCACAGTGGTCTGGAAATATACAGGTGTATACCATCTGCATAAAGATAGTTCCAATCACAAAGCACAAGTGGAAAATCATTAACGAAGATGGCAAATAAAAGGCGGCTGATGATGGTTCCCTGAGGTACCCCACTTAAAAATGGGAATGAAATTGGAAAAATTATTAGTGCAGAAAACGTTCTGTTGACGTTGTATATTAGGATGTTAATGAAATTGCCAAAATCAAAATCCTTCAAGACGTCAAGTGAAACAAAAGCAGTAACTTCATTATTGTGAAAACACATTTTTATGTCATCAGTAATTTTGAACAAACTCTATAGCTCTGTTGTATAAAAGATTGTAAAAATATTCTGGCAAGATATAACCAAGTTTCACAGGTTAGAAAACAGGCAGAAGCAGAAAGTTTACATATAGAGTTCTACAGATTTCGGCAATAAGATTGTTGATATGATTATTCTATTATAGTTGACTTGTGTAGAGTGTCGTGTATGTTATGCGGATTCTTTATGACTACCCTATTTAAATAATCAGAAAACTCTGAAGAAATTCATATCCAAAATAAACGCCTCTAAGGTTTTGTCTAAGATCGGCACATATCAAGCATGGTGTCTGGGAATGATGGCTTTACATCCTCCAAGGTGAGTTGCAGCAGCAAGGTTCCCATATGAGGATGTCCTTTCCGTCTCGAGAGCGAGAGGTATATATAAAATAAAAGAAAAAGAAAGAGTAGTGATGAAATTGAAAGTGTTATCAGTAGAGTGTCAAAAAAAAAAATAGTTTTGTTTTGATAATTGTCGGACAAAGTCAGCTCAGACATGAAACGAAAATCTGTAAGTTCTGTAGTATTTCTATGAATAGTGAAATTTGTAGTAGGTAATCTTGCAATTTATAGAGTCCAGGGACCTTGTAAGATTCCATGAAGAAAAAAGAAAGGTATTCGCTCTCCCATAAATAGACAATTAGCGGGTTGTGTGGCAAAAAGAACAAACGTAGAAAAAAAGGTAATTTGTGAGTGTACTAGAAGATTCCTGCTGAATCTCACTCACCAAGGAATAATCAAACTCAAATTTAGCTAAGTAAAAGTTTTTTTGAATATAATTTATGCATGACTGTTAATTAAGATTAATTAGGATCCATTAAGATTTCACGAGTTGATTTGTATTTTTAAAGTATTACTATATATTTATGGGGTCAGGGCAGGCTTAATAGACTTTTGCGCCCTAGGCATTTCGAGAGCTTTTCGTTTTTCCCCCCTCCTCAATTGAAAAAATAAAGAAATTCACGTATTACTCATATACAAAATTAGGAAGATGCGGTGGGATGATGTAGGTAGGTAGGTTTATGGATGTTTCCGAATTTGTAGAAAAGCACAACAAGTGCATTGCTCTGTGGGAGGTAGAGTGCAGGCACTCAGGCAGATATAATGTCTGCTGCATATAGGAGAAAGTCATGGTTGCATTGTGTATGGATTGTAATTCTTACTTTTTTTTAAAATAACCCGTTCTTACTCGTTTGATAGAAAAAAGTGTTCTGCCCTTTTCGATTTTTTTCCTCTTAATTTAAAACATATGAAGACCAGTGGTTCAAGAATTGATCTTTGAGGCACATCATTAGAAAAGTTGAAAGTCGGATATATAGCCATTGCTGCGTGTCCACAATTAATTGATCATAATTAACTGAATGAAAATTATTATGAGAAAATGGAAATTGAGAATGGAATTAAGGTTATAGGTCATGCCCCAAGGGTGTAGTAAAGCTGTCGCCAAAATGAGTAGGAAAAGAGTTTACAATACAGGGTGTTCGGTAATTAAATCAACATGCGGTATACCAATCGATTCCTTGAAGTGTCCTGGTCAACATTTGTTCGGAGACCCCCCACCCTTAAAATTGTTCCCGCCCCTTTAAAATGGCGTTCAAGATTTTATGTACTTTGGCCATGTAAAATCCTTATAATTCCTCAGAAGGACAGGATAACAATCAAGGATTCATTTGAAAGAAGGCACTTGTGGTTTTCCAACGGTACCTTACTTGCTCCTATCGGTTGTATCCGTGAAAAGTTATCCAAGGTCAATGTGAATTTTTGGTCACGTGTGGGTTTTTTGGTTACAACACCCCCGTACAGTATTAGATATCGCGTGACAAACTCCATCACAAATGCAGCGTGGAACTTTTCACTTAAACATTTTCAGCCCTTCTTTGTGTTTCATTGTATGAACGCACGCTTTCGAATGATACATTGTAATGGATATATTATAAGATTAATAAGGATTAGCCAGTAGTTATAGACTTTCAATACCAAGTTGATATTAAAGAAAAATCGTGAATTTAAAGGAAGACATCCCCAAGTAAAAGGTGCTGGGGACTTAAACAGCAGAAATTTCGCTGATTTTTAGGAAAGATACGCCTGAATAAATATCGTTCAGTACAAGAAATTTAAAACTTTCAAATCGAGAGAGAAATTCCTTTAATTAAAGATTTTTTTAGGAAGAATGGCTAATCCAATTTACGGACTCCTAACTTAAGGCTGTGTCGGACTGTCAACTCAGAGTACCGGCTAAAACCTTCGGTCTCGGAGGACTCCAAGTCAGATTCGTTTACCACATTACTTCCGACTGTGCCTCTTAATTTAGCTGCTCTCTGGAACGCCTGTCGCAGCCTCTTGGTTCTTTGTGTGTAGGGTATCCTCCATGAAACTTGCCACTAGCCCCCCAGTGGTGGCGTTCTGCATCATAAGCCCCACGATGTTATCTGGTGAAAACAATCCCAAATTCGACTCACCGGCTGTTTTTCCGTCTGCGTAGCGACTATAGGAAAAGAGCGTAAGCTTTCTCTGGAAATTTTCGTCCTTACTAACCTCTTGGCCATAATACTCTCAAATGAACCTATGTAATCTGTCCCCTGTTTTCATATGGGCCTTCCCATGGTTCTATTTTTTGGCCATTGCCGACATATCCCATGGATACTTATCCTGATTTATTTTTAGTAAACTACTCACATTTCTGCAGTTTAAACTTAATGGGTTCATGGTAAGCGTTAACACTGCGATTTGAATCATTGTAAAAGTTCTTCGCCACAAGGAATAGTTGATTTTATCCCTCATTCACTTTAGTTTTATTTTATAATGGAATTTCCAGTGGATTTCTTACTTTAAACTAATTTATAAATCTTAATTAACGACTAATGAAGGAAAGTATCAATCTTGCTTTAAATTCCTTCGCCCTGCTTGACGATATCTTATTAAAACTTTTCTTTTGGAAAATGTGCGCGTAGAGTACCTAGTCAAATATTTTCTTATTTTTGCTTATTCCTCTGCATCTCCGGCGTAGAAATTACAGCCAAATGATGTAATTAGCGGATCTAATTAAAATCAGCAGCCTTTTCCTTGAATTACAACTTGTAATCCCCTCCTCTTCTCAAAGAACTCTTAATGGAAGGTAATTTATAAAATCTTCAAGGGAATGCCTTTTCCCTTATCAAAGATACTTCAAATCCAATTTCTTTAAACTTTGTCTTCTCCAAAGAAAAGCATCACGGAATTGAACGCCTCCATCTCAGTCATTCAGCCGCCCCCCCCTCCCACACACAAAATCATCTTTGAAGTAAATCTCGTCTATATCGTCTAGCTCTTCCCACCCTTATGTGGACGTGGTAATGGAAAGGAGTTTGGAAACCATAAATCAGACAATAAATAACCAATCAGCAAAACTAATCGGAATGCATGAATATGAAGCAAAGCTCTAAGGGTGAGGAAATGGAAAATATTGAACAAATTGGTTCCATATAGTAGGGACGAAATGAAGAGGAATATTTTATTTATTACCGCTCTCCATGGTGAAGGTGATACTCAATGATGCTCGTGATTCGGTTGTGCGTAACGTGTGGAATTAATGGATGATTGGACATATGTAAACAATCGGTAAACCAAATAGACCTTCCAGTCCAGAGGTCTTTGATAAGACAAGATAACCGATCCAATTGATACCTGCCCACTAATTACCTGTGCACGTTTGTCACCCAGCCAATGCAATGATTCAATCCGTCAAGATCAAGTGATCGTGGTCACCTTAATTTGTGTTCGAATGCGGTGGCATATTTTGCGTGTACATTTCTAATTAGGTCCATTTTGGGAGTTGAATGATGCTTGTCCCAATGCAGAAGAAGTTTAGTTGGGAAATTATCGGATAAACGATATCCTTCTGGAATAAATTTTATAGCTAAAACATGATTTCAATTAATGGGTCACTCCTAAATGGCAATTTGAATAAAAGACCATTTTAAGTTGGTTTTTGTGAAAATATTTGCAATTTTAATTTAAATGTCTAATTTTGCGAAATTTTTGGTTTTCATTTTTGCGATAAGACAGGAAATTTGCAATGTCCAAAAGTGCGCACTTCTTTTCTTTTTCAACAAAGCAATTCCTTTGGTTTACCACAGGGGACTATTTTGGAACCTTGTCATTTTATTTCCTTTAGTAAAGTTGCAGTTCTTTATTAGTTTAAGTTTTATATATTTATTTTCTTCTTTTTTTGTTTGCTACTTTTGTATCACATTTCCATGTCATGTATCCCTTCAAAATTCTTCAAGCATTCTAGTAAGATCCTGATTCCTGGTGATTTTTATTTCGACAGTTGAGGACCAAATAGACTTTCTCTCCAGTTGAAGTCAGTCTGTTCAGCGTCTAATTCCAAAGAAGGAAGACCTGCAAAGAACTGGAGATCAGTAACCCTGTGCAATGTGGACTAAAAAATCATCTATAAAACACTAGGGGCGATATTCGGCTCAGAGATTACTTCGGTGGTACAACAGGAACAGTGCTATCGCATTCCCGGCTGCAATATTTTTGGAAATTGGTTGCTTGCCACGAGCGTACGGGGATGCAAATAGCCATTATATCCTTGGATTAAGAAAAGAATTTCGGCAGTGTCCCTTATGAGTACCTGGTTGTTGCTCTCGAGTCATCTAGATCATTCGAAGGCTCTACAGACACTGTGAAATCAGAATCGTTGAGGTCTTCAGTGCGACTGATCCCATTTTCTGACCTACACCCTACACGATTCAGCTGGGAACATATTGAGGTTAGCATTCTACCCCAAGGGGAATAAACTAAGGTACGAAGAACTTGCAGAGGTTTCGATCATTGGAAATCCGGAGTTAGTGGAGTCGGAGCGGAGAAAACTGTTGCATTATAATCTGCCGCACATTGATCAGTGAAGGTGAAAATTTTATAAATAAATCAAAAAAAGTAAATTGGTTCATTTGTTAGATGTAAGTTATAGTGACGAAATTAGATATGCTTGTTTACATAAAAGACGTAATGTAATAAAAAAAAGGGAGATTGTGGTTGACTCAATATAGTTTGGATCCTCTTCATTTGGCATTTAATGGAACACGAAACTCACTCTTACTGACGCGTTGTTTTGGTAATCTGGTTTTTCCTGCTTTGGTTCCTGTTAGAAGAAAATTAGTGGAATTTAGATACTCCACAAAGCTTTCTTGGAAAATTAATAAACTATTACCCAGAAAATTTTAGTACACGTGCGGAAAGTAAAAGGATTTGTAACAAAATAACAAACTTCTCATTTAAAATTTAATCACACTCTACCACTTCAAGTAACCATCACTCATATTCGAACTTCGTAAATGAAAGTAAATTTGCCAGTTTAGTCTATAATGTCCGTGAGGTGCACACAAATCGTGCTCCACAGACGCATAGTGGCCATGTGAAAAGTTCGGTCAAATTCAATGGTCAAGCCTTTCATGTTTTGAATTCGGAATGATGTGATCATTCAAAATTTCCACTTTTTTTTGTGTCCAGTTTATTTTAGAGTAGTGTAATTGTGAATTAGTATTAAAAATGCAAATTTTCGCAGTAAACCACAAAATATACTTGAGATTTGGGGCACATGTGGATATCCTAAAAGATGACAATAAAAAACTGATAGTAAATTTTTGTCTGATCTAATAGTTGTGTATTTTGAATATTTATTGGCGTTAAGGCGTGGCTTGGTGTAGTCTGATGGTAAGTGTCATACATTTTGCCTTTTGTTCTTTTCTCGTTATGGGATTTTGATTTTAAGATTGGATAATTGGTAAAATTTGAAGGTGAAAACTGTTTTATTTTTGAAATTCTTACGAATCATTTAACAGATTTTGATGAAATAATTATTGAAAAGTTTGTTGTGAGGATAGCTCCGAGTTTATCCCCTTCCCCGCCGTTGAAGTGAGGTCTAGGATGAGTGGTATTAATAATGTGCTTTACTGTAGTGTTCTCCTTAATAAGGTTAATATCGCCCATATTTACTAATACTTTTCGAAGTGAGTGGAAAGCAACTGCTTTATTTGCAACGTTAATAAAATCAGTAATTATATGATCTCAAAATGGCACTGTTTAACGAATGAAATGTGAACCTTTATATAATGTATGTGCTGACATTTTTATATCTTCCACTGTACAACAATTATTTATATATTTTGATGATTTACGATACTGATAGAAACGTTAATGTGATTTATGTCAGATTTTTCAAAGTTTTTACACTTTTTGTGTGATTATTAAGGGAAATCTTGTAAATATAAACTAAATAATTATAAGCGGTTAAGAATTTTCTGACACTTAGAGTCTTACTACAAAATATAAGACAGACAAATATAAAATGGGGTACAACCAATTTTTGAGGTAATTTGAAGCAAATATTTGTTGACAAGCAGCTGGAGGTTAACATAGATATTCTTTAGTATCTGCGTAATATGGCAACAAGAACTCACCCCACCCTCATATACACTACCAAATACAACGACTAAGAGGGCTTTACTAGTGTCAACAGATTACTTATACAATCCAATAGGTCGACTCAGATAATTATCTATATATCATTCGTATATAGGTGAATGGACGAATTAGTTACCATGTTAGCTAAGTCGTTAATGAATAAACTAAATAAAAATGGCCCAAGAATAGACCCTTGTGGGATTCCGCAGCTCAGCAAATTTTCATCAAAAAATGAGTATCATACTTTCATAGCTTGGATACGATTAGACAACAGATTTTTTGCCATTTTTATAGCTGAGGGCGAGAAACTATTGCCGAGTTAATAGATTTAATTCGAGTAATTTATCTCTTTGCAGAAAAGTTAATTAAGCGTGTAGAATAAAAGTCGCCCGGTTCCAACAAAAAGATATGGTTTTCTAGGGATTGAAAAAACTAAAGCTTTTTCGCATTGGATTGAAAACTGAGAAAACAAAAATAAAACAAAAGTTGTAAATACGCGCCAGTGGGGAAGACCCGTAGACACCAATTAATATTAAAAATACATCTGGACTGGACACCACAGAAGCAATTTCAGTACTATCAGTGCAACGAAAAATAAACGCTTTTGTTTGAAAAATTTACATTATTAAGACTATGAGAGAAATAATTTGTAGAAGTGTTTTTATCAGAAAAAAGAGTACTTGAATCATTGGGAACGAAATCCGCTTGGGGTGGTAAGAAGTTGTGATTAATATTGTCACTTGTCATTGTCCTAGTGTTGTATTGGAAAAATCTGGCTATGACATAGCACACTTAGTATATTCGTGGTTAGAACGTAATCGAGCTGAGATGTAGAAAACGTGTTAAAATAAGTAGGTAAATAATAGTGTACGATTTTCTTTATATGTGCACATACTACCTCCAAGATTTGTCCACAATCCCATATATGGGGTAAGATGGTCTTATAAATATAAAAATTGTTTATCTTTTCTATTTTTTCTATTTGACTCTTAACAAATATTCTTGGGACTGCAGTTGCCTTTAGCACATTTGAACTGATAGTAAATAGTTTTCGACCCTTCATCAAGGGAATGCAAAATAGTTTTTACAATAATAGTGACCAAAATACAATTTACGATTTTGTGCTCGCAGCGGTTACATAACTCCTTTAATAATGGATTAGAGTTAATTGAACTGTGCAAAAAAAGTTTGGAATGTAGTGGTCCTTCTTGACCATATGGCCATCAATTTGAATTTTAAAATCACCTGGAAATTTTATTTGAAAACCAATTAAAGAATGTGAGAAACATTTTTGCAACAATTGTGCTACTCGTACACTGCCCAGGGTCAGGTGTGTGCATCAATATGAACCCCAATTGTTGTTTACCTCACAAGAAATAAATATTCATGATGGCACTTTCATGTTCCCCATCTCTGACCCAAAATAAACCAATTAAATTTCCATTTTGTTGCATATCAATTTAATTAAAATCCTACCCACCTGGCTACATACCTGTGAGAAATTCCCTTAGAGTTGGCATTGTTGACCACTTCTTCACTTGTGGCATGGGTAGTCAAGATTGATTTACGCATGTGGGAGTATGTGTGTGTTTGTGTGTATGTACGACGACACTAAAATTAATTAATATCTCCTAGGACTGTACACAAATGTTTTATTTTTCCAGCACTGCCTATGACTAGTATAAATGTCGAGAGCATTTTTTTTTTAATATTAAGGATTAATTCACAATTCACAGATTTTTCAACCCAAAAAAATAAAATGGAACCAATCTTTCTCACGCACATAAAAACACAATTTTCCAGTTCCACCACGTTTCGTGCAGCACATTAATCAATTATTAAAAAGCAATTACCAACGTATTTTACGGACATTTTTCCGGAATGAAAACATTTTTCCACTACAGACCCAGTGAGCGGATAGACCGAAATTTCATAGCGTTTAATTTATCTAGTGCCAGCGATTTCATTCCACTGTCGTTTTTAGTAGAGACCACAAGTTGAGACTTCAATTGCTGTGGAAGCTGATAGGCTGCTTTGGGTATTTTTAGATGGGGAAAATCAACGCAAACTCTTAAATCAATAGGAGGTCTTATACAGCTACTATGAATTGCATCTTTCTCCGTGGGCTGATCAATTTACTACACTTTACGGCAATTTGTACATTCCTCCTCTTGTTAAAAGTAAAACAACGCAACTAGATACTTGGCCGCACACATGTTTTGCAGTCATCTGAGAGTTTGTCAGAAAAATTTGAATACGACCTAATGCGACAATTTACCTGATCTTTATCATTCCTGAGAATAGAATCTCGTGGACGAATGAATTGTTGTTATCGTCGTCTCGATCCGTGTTTAGAACTTTTATGATGAAATTTTGGAAAGCTTCCACCACTACTCGTGTTCGCTACACATGAATCAAAACAGATTCTGAAAAAAAGACATAAAATAAATGCGGCAGAATATTCTAAGATATTATTTATTCATATTCATCTCCGAAACTTTTTAAAAAAAGAAATTTTCATATGAAACTTAAAAGAATTTCCGTGATTAAAACTTTATCAAATGTGACATTCCTGGTAAAAAATTATAGTAGAAAATTAGTCGTGACTAATGGGACAGATATTGGACTGGCTAATGGCATTATTGTTGATGTTCTCCTGAAAGGGGATGATGCTCTTCTTCGTGTGCTTCTCACTGCAAATAAAGACTAAAAAAAAGATACAAAGTGAGATGTGTGCTTCTTTTAGTTTCGATAACTTGGAAAGGAAATACAATGGCTGTCCTAAATCCGTATTGTAGGAGAATTCAACAAGCGATGAACACCCAATGACTCGTATCAAGTAACCTGTCTTTTTCTGTCTTTTCATTTTAAATACAATCAATATGTACTATTTCGACGGTCTCAATCACATTTCACATAATGAAGAAGTTTACGGCAGATCTTCACGGGACCCTTCTTGAATCGCTGAGAAGGCAAATTTAGAGATCATTGTGTTTTAAGTATTTTTCGATCCAGGAAAAGGGTGGTAAGAACGATGTTACTAATTATAGTATAGTACCTATACTATAGTCTGACATGTTGTTATTAATATTGATTATTTTCACGCTATCCTTGTGGTAGTGAACACCATGACTGTTGACTCAGTACTGATTAATTAACTCCAAAACTTCATGTATTAATGTTTACTATTAATTCTAATAGTTGTATTACTATCCACCCTTCCTGGAGCTATCGATATAGCGTAATTTGTAGAAAATCAAGTGGTATGCCTGCCTACTTTTGGCCGAACCGCTGAACCAGTATAATTTTACAATTTGCGTCCAATTAATCTCTATACCTTAGTTAAATTTTAATTTCAATAAAAATCAATGTATACCAAGAACCATATTTCAAAATAAAATTAATAAAAACTTTTTTTATCCTGAATGTAAATTTGTCATCGTGTGCAAGAAAAACCCTTGGATTCAAAATTGTGGAGTGAACCGCTTGCTCATTTAAATTGGTTTTATGTTGTTTTCTGGCAAAATTTAATTTTCAAAAAAATATTTTAAAAACATGGAAGAAGAAGGACAAGCCACACAAGAAGAAGCTCCAAAAGAACAAACACAAGCCTCTGAGGAAGTTAACGCTGGACAGGTAACAAAACCAGTCGGTGGTGAAGAAGCAGCTCCTACTACAGATGTTGAACAACCCGAAGAATGGCAAGAAGGTATACTAGATTCCGAAGAAGAGGAATATGGTTATGATCAGATCTACTACTCTGAAGAATCTCTAGAAGAGGAAGAAGAGTGCGAGGATAAAAAAGAACAGGAACGGGAAGACAAATGGGAACTACTTAGCGATGAGGAGAAGAAAATATATTCAAAAATGTATATAGAAATTATAATGGACATAGGCACACAAAATCGTATATTGAATCAAATAAAAAAGAGGCTTTGTTACTTGACAGAGAATAATCCGTGTCCGACAAAATGTGAAGAAAGAGAGATTCGTGGACTTAAGTGTTGCGTAAAGAGAGAAACGCTAAGACAGAAATACTACATGATGAGAGCTAGAGAATTCCTTGTAAATTCTCCACTTGGCCCTTGGGATGGTATTCCTATTGCTACTACTGATCTCGGTAATTGCTTGCCAACAGAGTTAAACTGCACCATGACTGAAGCAATATGTGAATGTGCATTACAAGCCAAGAAGAAGAGACGAACACCTAGGACACTGTGTAGAAATTATTAGCCTCGTAAACTTGAAAAAAATCTGATTCTCATTCTTAAAATTTTTAAAAAAAGTTGGAAAAACAATTTGAAAAAACGTAAAAAAGTAGGATGTTTGTGAAGAAGAATTAGAGAAGATGAAAAGACTGCCCATGGTTCTATCAAAAGATTTATTTGTTAGGTCTGATCGCACTGCGTTTTGCATCAAGCAGTATTAGGTAAATCCTAAAATCCTAACAGATCAAAGCGTATTCATCTATTCAGGACGACTGGTGCGCACTGCTGGTGAAGATGGGTGAACTTGCTATTTTTTAATTTAGTAGTTCAAACATTGTGTATTTTCTTTGTGAGGATTAAAAATTTCCAAAATATCCAACTACTTCCTACACAATGCTGAGTGAAATGGAATTTTAAAAAATTAATACAGATTTTCAGTAAAATGTTAAATAAATACCTTTTCGCGATAGAAATTCCATAATTATTAGTAAAATTCATTTTTCCCCATTACTTGCTTATTCCTTCCTTACATACCATACTTTAGAGAACTAAAAATCTAGCCTGCGAAGGTAATCACAAGACAAGTGGGATGAATGCAGGGAAGTAGACCACTCTGAAATCTCAGAGTTGGTTTCGCTTTGACTTGGAGGTTTCGCAAGTAGCTATACTTATCCATCTGTCGTTTGCAAACAAATAATAGCTGGTCGATCGATCTCTTCTTTTACTGATTCTGGAGGTCTGTCTGTAAATCTGTCCCCTAGGGGAATACTCGACTCGAATATAACCTGGCATACCAGTGTGACCTGGGACTTAGCATAGGTATCCATATTCTAAGGTCGAAAGTTTTTTTTTTTCAAGGAAGGGAAATCCAATTGATGGACACCTGTGTAGCATCTTCCCTTCGTCCTTTTTCATTTTCTCTGTTCGCGATTGTAATAGACGCGTGATCCTTCTTTTCCCCTCCCTTTCTCCTTTTCGTGGTAGCCTGTCGTCGTAACAAGATCCTGCGCATTACCCCAGGAACCCTAGGTGGTGGGCATGCACTAGTGGCCAGTGGGGGGCCTGGGGGTCAGGGGTGCCAGACAGAGTGCCCACTCGCGAAAAATGAAAGTTATGTAAGTAAAAAATTTATTAATTATTTAGCTTCTGTTTTTCTGGGCACTCAAGGAAGAGCTGGCGATAGGGTTTTCTGAATCTTTGAACGGCTAGCGAAAGGATTTGCCTTCTCTGCTGCACTTTTGCAGATGCAAAAAGGAGTAGATGGAGACTCTGAGGCCATCCTATTACTGGTGCACATCTATGAATACTTCTAAAGAAGCATTAAGAGCAGTTGAAGGAGTTCCAGTTGAACTTGGATTGAACGTGCTCTCCATATCCATTGATGTGTTCAATACCTGCAGGCGCGTGTTTTTAAAAGAAGGAACGCGACAAAATATTCCAATAAATATTTCATTTTTGTTTACTTGGGCACATACGCGTAAAAATCTGCACGCTCCCATTCACATCAAACTTTAAGTAACGTTTCACTTACCATTTCTTTATCGAACCAAAGAGCATGCAACAGTTTAACTGCTTCGAAAATGGTGAAATCGTGTTCAGAGATGCTTAAAACGTGTAAACTCATGGAAAATTCGAGTTATTATTCTTGGATGAATTCCACATTTCCGTTTGTGTACGCACAAGAAGCCGAAAGGACTTTTGTCGTCGGTTGTCATCTTCCTGTTATACAATCACACCAACTGTTACCCCATATCAGTCCAATTCAGAGACCCGGGCAGGTCCTTTATTTTTATTTCAAAACGACATGAATAAAGACTCGGGAAAACACGTGATTCAGTTCGTGAAAGGAGTGATTCCAGCCAAGCAGAAATCCTCGGAAAGGGTTCCGTCCTGCCTTCCTGCCAATTGTAGGCACTCGTGATATGGAGTCCCTCTATTAACACGTCCCGACGACCTTAATCGTTTTGAAAAATTTCGCTACTTTGTCAGGACCCACTTCCACTTAACAACATAATCCCAGAAGCAAGTTAAATTTACCGCTTAAACATAAACTTTACGCCGACCATTAATATTCCGGTGGTATATTTATGCTCTCTGTGGTCTGCTGTGGTGTGTTTGGGCTCCCCGAATGCTCCCCGCCAAGACACAGTGTGCTATATGCGCGACGGAAGGGTATCAACCATATCACTCTTATGTGGAACTGTGAATGGTTGAGCAAAATCCAAAGACTCATTGGGGAATTCATATATGTAAGCGGAAGAGCAAAGAAAAGATCCTACACCCCTCCCACACCCAAGATGCGAACACTGGCTCCACTTATAACAGCATTAGCATACCATAAATCATAGCCTTTTCCGGAAGTTAAAGCGTTGCCTTTCTTGGATAAAGATCTTCCTTAAAAGTTGGCTCTGCGAACGTTGGAGGGTGGATACGCCAAAGATTGAAAAGTTTCAACGCTAAATGGAGCATAGTGAGGCTGGCGCGAACAAGGACGAAGGACGAAGGACGAACACTCTTCAAGGTATTTTTTTGTGCACTTAGTCGTGACTAATTCGTAAATCGAGTTTAACTAATTACGGCGGTTTGGATAGTCTTATCTCCTCCATTTAACCGCAAACTATCAAAATCCTTTTGCATAAAAACTAATTTCCGTCGTTTATTTTGTCCTGTGGAGGGAAGACAGGACAGTTCGCCTTTTGTTTTGTAAGCTGTAGAGGAGATTTTCTTCTTCTTGGCCGTAGTGGGCGAGTAGAAATTAATTGTGAATCTGGCACTGATTTAATTTGCGGCTTTTGGGACTCGGGACAGATTTAATTTTCTTGTGAGAACTTAAGAAATTCAGTCGTGAAGAAAGTTTAGAAATTGTGTCGTTTTTTTGCAGGGGGATTCTTTGGAGAAGTTAGGGATTGTTCATTTTGGCAATTACTTTCTTTTTTTCCATACTTTAAATACCCATTAGAGAAGAAAAACTACAACGTAATTTTTTATCAGTAATTCTTTAAGTTAACAATTCGTGGATTAATCAACTTAAATTAGAGTATTGATGGCTCTACGTTAATAGAAGTGGAAATATATTCATGGTACGTTAACGATTTATTGATTGATGCTCCGCCAGCAATTACCAATTATTACTGTCATCAATATCGCTGGAATTGGAGCAACTGTGAGCAATCCTGGAGATTAGATTACGCGACAGGTATTAATTTCATGTACAGTATATCACTCATGACTTTAGGTGGGTCCCTTGTGATCATATATCTCGTGAAATCACACAATTGTTTCAGAAATGTTTTGTGATGATTTCTGTTTTGACCACCCCACAAATTATGAATATTTGCCATATTACTACTGAAGGATCCTTCGTAATAACCCATATTGGAAATAACATCTTAAACAAATCTATGGAAGAAAAGAAGCGCTATAAAGGCAACTATCGCCTTTAATTTCTACAAGAAAATTTTTGGTAAAAGATGGGCTATACACCCCTGCATCGTGTATTGGACGTACATTACCATCGTTAGAGCAGAGTTTACACCCTTGTTGGAATTACTCTCTGGTGAGTCCCAGGTCACAGACGTCTCAGTTTTTAGATTGATGGTTCATTATCCGTCTGAATTTCTGATCAGTGTTCTGGATCACCCATAAAGAGAATGCAATAACCTCTGCTTGAGCACTCCATGAGGTCTCATATTTTCTTCTGCTAAGACTCACAGTTTCGACCCAAAAGACACTTGGAACCATAGAAGAATTTCAAGGTAATGAAGTGAAAGTGTGTTTCCAAAGAGTGCCATTCTCTTAGGATTTCAGAAACTTCGGTGTACACGCAAAGAAATTGTAGTGATTCCCCTTGACTGTTATTATCCAAAGGCTCAGCATTATTTTTAGTAGTAAGTCCTAGATTCTGATACTCCTGCTATTGTCAAGTTATCAGATCCTTATCTCCCTGAGGTTTTCGATTATCAGTTTCCTTTTAAAAAATCCACTTTTTAGGCATACCAACCAAAGTATCATCCTGAAATCGATCCGCCACTCAAGAGATTTAAACTCTGTTTACACGTCAAAATTGCAATCCTTTCATTCAGCTGCAAATTGACGTTCCATTTCGAAAATGTCCTGTGTAAACAGAAATTTAACAAACTTTTCCGTTTCGAACTTTTCAAACCTGAATGTCATCACTGCCCCTACAGACATATGATTCCCTACAGAATTTCATCTTGTTTTCTTCGGTTTGATATACGTCAATTCATGATCAGAATTTCAATGCTCCTTCGTCCTTGAGTAGTTTTAATGGCTGACAGGACACCAGCCAACCATATGTGAACAGTTCGTAGTTGTCCAGCTTAATAATCGTTTAGACATTCTAATTCCAGGGAATCTCTGTCGAAACATGGAGCACGGAGCCGGATGCCTCCCTTTATGGAATTTTAATATCAACTCCGATGTGCTCCCCTGGATTTGTTCCTGCTATCAATATCCCTGACAAGTGACTGGAATTTTATTCGTCGATTTTATATTAAATTCGAGCGTGTCCCCCATGACTTACATTTAAATTGAATTCTCCGGAGGCAGGGTTAAGCTTTAAGTGGTAGGAAATTTAAAACTGCATTTCTGGGTGAGTGGTCCTTAGTGTACTTCTTCCTGTTTCAGAGTGAGGAAATTTGTGGTGTGTTGGTGAAAGAAAAATAGACGATAAAAACGTTTCCTTAGATCATCTTCCGATGCACTCCTCCCTCGTCCAGAAAGCTAAATCCCTTCGCCTTGTCTACATTGTCTGACTTGAAGTCCTTTCGACATTTCACAATTTTCCGTGTTGCTGCAGAATTTTGTAATTTTCCCACGGGCGTGAGAGAAGTCCATTGTTTCCCGGAAATTTCCCGCAAATTTATGGAAACAAGTTTTTGTCTTGCATTTCATTTGCAATTTATGTTGGTGTTCTTTTTATGGCTTCGCCCTTTGCACCCTTAACAGAAACACAACGACATAATCACGACTGTGATTCTACATTGGTCCCTAGGGAACCCTTTCTATTTCAGTTTAGTTGAGCGAACTGGGCTCCTTGTGTCACATGTAAAAGTGATACTGGCCGCCACAAAACCCATAGACAGAATGGGGATATGTGTCCTGTTGAATGTGTCGAATGCACTTCTCTGTCTCGAGTCTAACGTTCTCGAGTTAAGGGCTTCCTCTGATTGTACTTGCGGAAATGGTGCTTCAAACTTTCAGCGGCAAATGCAGATCGCAAAAAGTTTCACACATTTTTGTAACTATGTGGAAATGCTGTAAACTTGATGTGCAATTTGTTGCCCCTAAAAGGTGCAAAATGTACTGTCGGCTCCTTTCCATGCCTTGACAAATCCAAAATTATGCTCAGTTTCCCTTTTAGTGCTTCCAGCGTGAAGAATTGCTGGAATAATGTGTTCGTAGCAAAGGCCATTCGTTAAACTCCTGGGACTGCTATGTGCATGATTTGTGGAGTTGCAATATCTTGGCAAATGTACACTTGCAGGGTCGTGGACAACGTTTCTTCCTGGTTCTGTAAACAGGACATTAAATTGATTTGTCCAACAGAAGTTCATGTGATCCGGAAAGAGATTTGTTTCGGGTTCGCACATGAATGCGCTGTTAAAGTGGAAACTCTTCCAGCAATTTATTTAGATTGACCCGTGTCGAGAGCGTTTTTATGTGGAGTACACAGTTCTTTTATAGATGTATTTCGAAGTGAGCGATTTTCCACCAAATGACTGTTTTTGTATTTGGTCGATAGGATGGTAACTCCAAGATTTCAAATTAGAAACGCGTGAGGTTAGCCCAGTGGTGCTAAGATGGGTACAAAATACACTGAGAAACAGTGCAATCAGGATCTAGAATGGTCACGGTAGTGTTAGGGAAAGAATCACAAGAGGATTCGCACAAGGAGAGGTGCTGTCTACTTTTTGTGGAACTCGACACTTCAAGGAACTGGGGTTCACGTCATTAGTTGTATGGACGATGTGACATTGATGGCGAGGGGTAAGTTAATGGCAACTACCGCTGATATCACGGGGAGTGCTCTTTAAGAGGTGGAAGGATGGTGTGTAGAACAGGATCTTACTATTAAAGAGAAAAAGACAGAAACGATAATCTTCACTAAAAAGACAAAGGACCTGGAATTTAAAACATTTACTCTCTTCGGAGAGGATATCAACGTTTCTAGGAATGTCAAATATCTGAGTGTACACCTGCATTTGAAGCTGATCTTGAAATATTATATTGAAGAAAAGATCAGAAAAACAAAGGTGGTGTGATATCAACGTAGAACAGTGCGTGGACTAAAGTGAAATATCTCACCGAGGTAGTTCTCAGACTTTTCCTGACATTTGCTGTGGTAATCTGGTGGCCTAAGGCATGCCCAGTAGCTGTTAGGCGGCAACTAGATTAGAACACAAAGGATGGCGTACATATGAATCACGGGCGCTTTTCGTACCACGCCTAGAACTACGCTAGAGGCTATTCTTTAGTTGGCAGAACGCCTTCTATTAAGGTATGTAGTACTTTGTCTTAGGTCTAAAGAATTTTATTCGTTTTTATTTCTGATTTGTTCATATTCCCTCCCTTCTTTTCCTAAGAGGACAAAACAAAAGTGAAATGACTACACTATAAAAAGATAGTGGGATACCCGGTTGCTTTTCTAAAAGCAGAAATATTGCTTTGTTTACTCTCCCACGTTTTACATGTCACATTTGTTATTTTTATCGAGTCTGGATAATGAAGGGAGTCCCGTGAGTAGTCGTGATGAGCATTTACGACGCTATCATGGAATTGAAACAACTCAAGGGTCCTCATGTAAAAAAAATCACCAAATTCCCATACAAAAGAAGGTGGTACACTGAGCATTGTTCCGATGTGGATCGTTACACTTTAGCTCATAACAGGAAGAATCATAGATGAGCACACTATCTCCTCTTTTTTCCAATATTCTAAATCGTACAATTTTAGTATTTTTTTTTTTAAATCAATCAATCACAAATTTAGTGAACTGGATGAATTTATTTGCATTTCCGTCATTGGCCAGTTTCAGATGTTTCTCCTCAATGCATTTATTACACTAAGTCCCACATTTGGGAGCGAATGTTCATTGAATCAGAAACATTGCAAATTACAATACCCGGCAGACTATTTCTACCAGAACAAATATTCCAAATTTAAACAAAAGCATCTATGGAGAGGATCAAATTTGTTCTGACGGTAATGACGGTGGCTGTGTTTCCCTTTTAACCAGACATGCAAACAAACTCAGTTAATTCCATGCACAGAGGGATCTGTGAGGTTTCAAGTTCACTCCAGTAAACATCAAAAATTGTTGCTTTCACTCTGGTCCATCCAGAAGTCCAGGAATTATGTAAAGTGAAAATTCGTTTCGTTGATGGAAATTTGAAGACCTGTTAATGATATCAAAGGGTAACTATTCGACAACAAATATTTAAGCGTCATTTTGTATGTCCCTTGGTTGATCAGGATCCGATTCCCCCAGCTGTGGGTGGACTGGTAAACAAAAACACCACCCAGATTTGGAGTGGTCGTACAGGACGCAGATATTATTGTATACTTATATAAGGACCAAAGGTCCAGAAAAGTTTTAATTACTCACAGCCATGGTGGTAATTAAGTGAAATTTTCTGTGGCGGAAAATTATGAGTACCGGTTGAAAATGATAAGGACCGGCAAGGACTTGGTGGCTGAAAATGTACAGAAGCTCTATAACTGCCATAATTAGTGCCTTCTTGAAATCAAGGACTAATGAAAAGCCCCAAGGTTCTTGAAATTTACCCCGAATGTGCTGAGTGGGGCTTTATTAGCCACGGACAGAAAGGGGAAATTAGGAAATCAAATAGGAACCAGGTTTCGGTGCTTTCTACAACACTCCCCTCCTATTACTACTTGAAATATTCCTCACCATAAAGAGTCTGGAATTGTGTTCATTATAGCGCGAACCACTTCAGTTTTGTGCATAAACTTTCCAAGTGGTTTCTTGCAACTCTTCACAGGGTGAACTAGGAAATTTTAGAAGTCTTTGAAAAAAAAAATAAATGGCTATGATTGATAGATTTCGTGCCTGATGGCAGATTAGAATGAGCAGTGCACCTGGTGCAGAAAACTCACTGTCTAGCTACATTTCACGTGCCTTGAATTTCAGAAATATTACGAATGTAATACATTTTCCGTCAACGTGCACGGCCAGCTTTGCATAAATCAGGCACAGATGGCGATTTGAGCTGACGCAAAATTCTCCTAGTTTTCAAGTTTAGAAATGTAATTCCATTGAAATGCACGGAAGATTGATGAATTTTGGGAAAAATAGAATGATTTGATTTAGTGGGCATATACGAGAAGATATTCTGTGTTTTACATGACAGGAAAATTTGAAAGGATTAAAAAGTTTTTTATTCATTTGAATTGTAGGAGAATTGGTGGGAAGGGAGGTACGTAAACAAATTTTTTATACGTAATTTTGCTGTTACAAGATGAGAATTTCTTCAGGTCAAGCATCAACGATTAGAGTTGGGCCAATTTTTCCGGTGTTGAAAAAAGAATCTGCCGTAACCAAATTTAATATCTTTTGAAGAAGTGAGTAATAAGAGTGACGTTTAATATGATTGGGTAGCTTCTATGATGAAAGTTTCTTTTTAGAAAGAACTGAGATATTGCATTTATTATATAATTAGAGAGGTAGAAAGTACGCTGCTTGCCAGGGTAGCACCTCTTCCGTCTCATTTATTACGTTAAATGAAGATAAGTTTATGATGCTGCCGTTCAGTGTCGCATTCCCCGTCTTCACTCTTAAAAGGTTCAATAAATCTTGTAAATTATAAAATTTTGACCTATATTTGTTGTTATATTTGATGGTGTGTTCCCTCACTCATATAAACTTAATGCTGGTGTACCGCAAGACACCATTCTATGTCCCGCTCCATTTTTAATGTTCATCAATCATGTCAATATTATTTTTTGTGTGTTAGTTTTTGAAGGTCATATTGGGCCCGTAAATAGTTTGAGTCTTAAAGCTCTATCAGCCCAAATGCACGAAGGGGCCAGAAGTATATACTCCTAACTAATACTATACAGGCCAGTTTCTTAATTGGGGTGTTCATGAAGGCTTTAATATTAATCCAAGCGAAGTAAGGAAGGACATTGGATCTCTCTCTAAAGATGATCTTCCGGATATGTAATACAATTGTCAAACCGATTATTACCTCTGCAGCCCTAGAGTGGTGACCTAACATACAGCAGAGCTCGGTAATGGCAAAATGGAGCAAGTTACAACGACTTGCTCGCCCCTTCATCACAGGAGTCATGCGGACGTGTCCCACGCTTAGGGTACTCTCTTACTGATGCATCACTTCGAAGGTTATCAGGGAATGTTTTGAAACCCTACAAAGCCTGGCCGGTAACAAAAGAGTCAGATCTCTGTCTGTCTGTCATTCTGAAAATTTTCCTCATCTGGCATAGAGGATTAGAAGGCAAACACACTTTTCGTGCATGAAATTTTTCGTGTCAAATTTAATAGCTACTATGGGGAAAAGATAAAATAGAGAAAATAGGGGGAATACAGGTAAAGCTACGAGTAGGTACTGCGAATAAATACCAGAACTGATATAGGCTACGCAATTTATTAATTATTATCTATACGGAAGGCTAAAGAGGTTTTCACATTCAGCAAAAAGGAACTAAAGCTATTGGGGATGCTTTCCCTCATTGGTAACTTAGGTATCATCCTAGAAAAGAAGGCATAAATTTCAGGATGACCTTGATTCTACCTAGTAGGCTGCGAAGTACCACATAATTTGTTCCTGTGAGGACATAATTAATCTAATGCTTCAGCATATAGGTAAAGGTCCTCGATGTGAGAGAGACGGTTCCTAGGAATATTTTGGAGTAATTTTAAAAAGATCTTCATAGGTCGCAGCGGTAGAAAGAGAACAGAGGCAGAAAAAACATTATAAGGATTCAATTTTTAACGGTATTAAGTAGAAGGTAATTCAAAGAAGATTTTCACGAAATTATTGCGAAATCCCACCTCCTTGACAATTCTCCCCGAAGAATTATTATTTTAGGCACAGAAGCATGTTTCACAGAATCAGTACGAAATTTAATGCTATTTAGCCACGGTTGCTGTTCACGTTTTCACATTTTGCTTTTCTTGAAACATTAAGGCATTAAAATTATTCTTTGTTTTGCTTATAGTACTGTTTGAATGGATTCGAGATATTAGAGTAAATCGAGGTAGATTGAAATACATTACAAAGAAATCATTCAACCTTTTATTGCTTAGGAACAGATTAATTTTGTGGAAATGTGCTTTAACATAAAAAAATAAAAGCCAAGGAAATGAAAACAAATGTATTTATGTATAGAAAGTACAGCAAACGACAATGTACTAAGCATACTGATGCAGTGTTAAGGCTAAGTCGGAAAATATGCTTTGTGATAAAGTCGACCACAATATATAGGTTAACTTAATGTGATGCTGTGTTTTCCTGTCGGCTACACTACAGACTAGTTTTGTAGGGTGAGTAATAAGCTTTTGACAAAATCCAGTTATATTATCTGTTAAGTTTGAGGTTCACAAACCAGAAGTTGTTTCTACGTTGAAAATAAATAAAAAATTTGTTGTTATTGCAACCATAGTGGTTTTCTTAGCTCATAACAATAATTTAACCAACTTAAGAGGGTCTAAAAGTCTTACACAAGGCAAGTTATAAACGTAATATATTTCTTAAGTGGTTCGTGCCTTCATTATGTTGCGGATTGGAAGGTTTTTAGAAGGCCTTCATTCAGTTGTGTACGTGACATTTGCCTGTGTGAAGCTATCTATTTCCTTTTCTGATAGCTCTTTTATAGGAGGTAGGAATGACTATCACTTCTGATTCTTGTATCAATATATTGTGCACACTAAGAGAAACATGAGACCAGCTATATATATAAATCTGTATAAAGCCTGGTAAGCAATGAATTCATCCATGTTAACATCACAACCGCAAGAAATCGTCCCAAGCAGTAGATTCTAAGTATTCTTGATCTCAGATATTTGTATTATTTTTTTTAAGTAAAAATGTTTAATTATCTGAGAAAATATGATAAAAACCAAATATTTATACTTGAAAACATTAGTTATTCTCTGGCGGTTATTTAAAGCAGTGCATCTGAAGAGAAAATTAATTACATTTCCCCATCTCTATCTATTATGTGATTCTTTATTTTTTTATTATTATTCCTGTTTTATTTATGGTTCGTTTATTGTGTTTCCTTTTTTTACTAATTACTAACTATTTTTATTTTTATTAGTTTTACTTATTTTATAGCTATTTATTTGTTTGAATTTTTGTTTTATAATCGAATCCTCATCATTGAATTTATTTTTCTATCTCTCCCTGTTTTCATTTAAATTAAATCCTCCATTGTAGATGTAAATTATAAGGTTAGGCCTTTGTACACATTATCCAAATAATGTTTTATTATTATTATTTTATATTCCAATACCACACACATAGGAGACGTACACCTGGAGAAAATTCATTTTTAAATAGAAACTAGTTAAACCGAAACAAGTCCTCTCTCTCTATGGGATCCTTCAGTAAATGAAAGGCTTTGAGGTAATTAAAAATTATAATTAGTGATAGAGAGAAGTAGCCCTCGTAACATGATCTGTTGATGCCAAAAATGATAGTACTAAACCTATTACCTATTAAATTACAACAAATCCGATTTATTCACGTAGATGAAAGTAACCATCACAAAATAAATTTCACTCCACCAAGTAGGCTTCCTCAAATTAAATTCACACCTTCACATTTTGCTCACTGTTCCACTTTGTGCCAATTAATTTGCAGACAGAAGAAAATCCGAAATTAAATTTACCTGACTTTTCGTCCACAAAGTTAACTTTCCAGTAAATAAAAATATCCAGGTAAAGCACCTGTGTTTTCATTTATCGCAAAAAACATCACTTTGCGGAAATTTTCACAGCCAAAGGCAATTAGAAAATCAAAAAGTTTTCCACGAAGACTGCACAGGCCGCTGCCTAAAGCAAACTTAATGTTTGCAGGTGGTACGTGTGGCAGTACTTTCACAAGCCCATCTCTTCTGTCAGGAGCTATCGGGCGCAATTAATGTGCGAAATATCTCAACTTTTATAAAATCCTATAATTTCAAGGATGTAATTGAAACGAGACTTAATTTGGCCCAATTTAATTTGTTCAGTGTGTTCAGCATTAGTACACCTCAGGCTGGGGCGGGGGAGCGGCGGGAGTGGCGGGAGTGGCAAAAGGGATTGTGCGTTGTGCCTGTACCGGTGTCGCCTGACACTGAGTTAAGGCAATTTACAACCACCAACTCAAATAGCATCCAATTTACTTCTAATTTATGAATTTAATTGACGACACTCGGGTTTATCCTTCCAGGAAGGCTATAGGAGTAACTGTCGAGGAGGATATAATTGCAGACATCAAGAGTCAGTGTAGACAGCTTTCAGCCCCCATACGGGTTGGCTTGTCAGGCACAGGGCCCTGTAAACAGCTTAGCTTCCTGTAATTAGCTCAGGATTCCACATCCGTGTGAATGGTATATTGTCCTTCAATCTGCAGCCTTGGGATACTGGATAGTGAGGATGGGGCTACGCTTCACGATTTTATTCATTTGTTTAATTTGTTTTAATAAAAGAAGAGTTTCCATGCTGCTGGTGCTGGTGGTACTGCAGGGTCGTTATAACGCTAACACAGTTATCCTAAGCGCTAAGGCAGGAAGTGGCACTTAAGAAGCACTACTTAAGGGAATACTTGACAGGCGAACTAAACAAATATTGTACGTTTATCTTCACGTGGAATTCAGTTAGGAGTCACTCCTCCTGTCCGCCTAGCTTTTATTTTTGTCTTCCTGCCACTGCTCGTGAAGTGGTAGCATGTGCGGCATTCGCTTGATTGTATTTAATGATGACGGTACCAGAGTGGCACTGGTCTAGATTATCCTGGTAAGAGTGATAAGTGCCACGCACGAAATCGATTTCGAACTGAAAGGTCACAGCTCCGGGAAATTAGTTTGACTTACACGAGGACGAGCACACTTGAGCTGATTATAAAGTCATTCTGAAGCTGGAAGATTTACTTTTCTTGAACCACTTCGTTAATTGTGTGTATGCACGGAAGGCTCCAGTGTTGCCCCATTTAGGAGTACCCACTCATCACTACACACACTCCACAGATGTAACAAATACTTGTGAGTTGTGACTGGTGCTTGGAAGGCCATACAAGATGGGTGTGCTGACATCTCATCCCTTTGAACAGTGTACATATTGTAGATTCAAATGAATTGCGGAAGGGCTTCCCTTTAGACTGCAAACATTATTTCTGCTATCTGACGAGCAAATTAGGACGACTAGCAGGGAGCTTGAAAAGCTACTTGTGTAAAACGTGAATTTCCACCGGATTTGAGTGGTCTTGCACTGGGATCTTTAAATTTGATTTCTAGATCATTTACCTGGCAGAGCAACTTGTTGGAATTTCTCACAATTAACTACTATTATGTGTCTGTGTGTTTTAGGTGTTTTAGACTCATGTTTGTACTTAAGACTTTCCGATCACTTGGAAGAGGCAAGGTAGGTTTTGACGCCCGTCTGCAGTGTGAATGCTTTTAGAACGCAAAGTTTCTTTTGGCTAAAGGGTTGACAGCTGGTGAACTTAAGAATCCGTTGATTTCCCATCCTGATATGCATGCTGGTTAATATTTAAGAATAGTGCACTCCATTGGTACCCTCTACATGGTTTTCGATAGATGAATTCTTAGACTAAACAGGTTAAAGGATTTCGCCTAGGTATAATCCCTTTATTAGCCCTCACTTAACTGGTATATACCCTGTCGAAAGGCAGATAATAAAAATTTTCCAAAGTCTCGGTGCAATGA
>QYTT01088243.1:19523-29562 GCA_006980735.1 Dasypogon diadema | reverse complement strand
TTTGAGTGGTCTTGCACTGGGATCTTTAAATTTGATTTCTAGATCATTTACCTGGCAGAGCAACTTGTTGGAATTTCTCACAATTAACTACTATTATGTGTCTGTGTGTTTTAGGTATTTTAGACTCATGTTTGCACTTAAGACTTTCCGATCACTTGGAAGAGGCAAGGTAGGTTTTGACGTCCGTCTGCAGTGTGAATGCTTTTAGAACGCAAAGTTTCTTATGGCGCTTTTATTGAAAAGTAATCAATAACAAGTTGATTATTGCTCTACTATAGATTTATTTATAGTTATAAACGAGGCTAAAGGGTTGACAGCTGGTGAACTTAAGAATCCGTTGATTTCCCATCCTGATATGCATGCTGGTTAATATTTAAGAATAGTGCACTCCATTGGTACCCTCTACATGGTTTTCGATAGATGAATTCTTAGACTAAACAGGTTAAAGGATTTCGCCTAGGTATAATCCCTTTATTAGCCCTCACTTAACTGGTATATACCCTGTCGAAAGGCAGATAATAAAAATTTTCCAAAGTCTCGGTGCAATGATCTCTTGGCGTCATTGTAGTAAGGCAGAGAATAACCACTCAAGGGCTGGAGATTTAAAAGGCATGTTTCAGATTTAAATTCCTCTCCAACAAATTTATGTACTGCGTCAATCCGAGAAATTCTTAGAAGTCTTCAATTTCGGCTTCTGGATCCATATGCGATGGTCAAGTGGGCTGAGGCGCACGTTCGCAGAGTTTCTTACCTGTTAGCATGGGTTCAAATCCCGCGCAGGACACGGCAATTTTTCTAGGTACCAGTGGTTGAGCCGATTCTACCGACAAGAATTGTACTTGTGAAGCCACTGGGATGTTGCACAGTAAAAATTCATGCCAAAAGTTGCGGCTCCACTTGCAACATTTATCAGGTTAAAATTTCCCAGTCTCCCTTTCCCAAATTTCCTTCCGACTAAGCTGTGCTGTGTGCATCATATTCCACCACAAATTGAATGGCTCTATGATCAAACCTGGTTTTTCGATCCATAATCCAATCTACCAGTCTTTCCATCATCTTTCTATTGTATTGGGTCACATCAATCACCTCTTTCCATCTGGCATCGAGAAAGTTGGCTCCATACCCTCGTTTACTATAGGCAAGTGTCTTTCAATCACAAATTCGAGTAACACCTCTCTTCTGGGATTGTTATTCGTGCTACCACACAGTGTATTGTGCGAGTTAGCATTGCACCCATTTTTCCTTCTCTCTATAGTGCACTCAAAAGTAACCACAAAAGCGTCACTTCTCCGCAAAAATCCTCGCCATGGTGAGACTCGGCGTGAACCCCCTGCCTAAACAAAACACATGCCCTGATCCTAGTGTCTCTCTCTGGTGAAGCGTTTCCACACCCTACGGCACCTTGATCCCACTATTGTAGACCCAAAGCTCCTCCTGCAGCAGGGCTGCATACAATTTTTCCTCCCCAAGAAACGAAACATCACAGCTAATACTTCCCTAGATGGCAAATCTTTAGATGTTGGTATTGGCCGAGTCTACGTTATATTTCCCATCCCTCATCCATGGGTTCGGCTGGCCTCTTTGTATCTTCCTGTGCCCTTTCACCCTGAAAGCCGGGCGCGTCTCCTAGGTCTAGTTGTTTTTACATTGTCGTTGTAATGCTAATCAATGTAATGATACATCACTTCAACCACTTCGGAACTGCCGACTTCCCTATCTATGTCTCTCTTAATGCAGTTACATATCGGCAGTAAATGCCTGCTCCCCTCCCCGCTAGAATTCATTGGCCAAACTCCACAGAGGCTGGATTTAGCCGATTTAGTGCCTGGGGTACATTTATCTCTCGTTTTATTCATGGCCATGTTTCTGTACCTATCGTGGTCTGATCTTCCACTGATTATCTGTTCGGTATGGGAGACTCTACTGACAGCTCACCAGTACCTCTGTTACTGATACAGAAGCTCCCTCACTGCGACACGGAAGGAGGAGAAGAAAAAGTGTATTAAGCTCGGTACACTGTCCACTATCAGTTTTTAGCAATGATGCAGTTGAGGGGCTTGAGGAAGTTGAACTTTCTATATCGTATGCTGTATGTAGTAAATTATGCTCCTCACAGCATTTAACTGGGCCTCCTTCGCACATCGATACATCGATTTCAAGTTTAGTGTAGAGCCTGGCACTCCTTCCATCCTGCTTCATATTTTTCCACAACGACGGAAATGTCAGGGCAGAAAACCTACTTATTTATGAAAATGCCTAAAACTCGACAACATAACTCTCAGGAACAGCATTCGTTAATCTGCCAAATAAATCATTGAGGCATTGTGGCAAAATCCTCCGGAAATTTCTGGAAAGAAACCGAGTACCTCCACTGGCGAAACCCTATAAATCAAACCTCAGACAGATCACCCAATTGAGGTGGAAGCTCCTTGTATTTATCTGATTGATAAGTTGGGCGCAAATCTAATAAGCGCAATGTGAAACAACACAGACGAACTCTTGTGGGCACACACTAATTGGGTAGGATTATTATAAGCCGAAAAATAATAGGCCTAATCTTCCAGTGAATTGGTGAAAATGGACATGAGCGAGGTTAGTATAGATTACTTCAAATGTTCAATTTCCATGGGCTTTTTATCACCATAATTGATGAGAAAATTAGACAAGCCAGGAGCCATGCAGATTGCATGGATGTCTCCCCAAGGTATATCCTCTCCTGTGACACTTATATCCCTTTACATAATGTTCAATTTTTACAGCACTTGTGAATCTATAAAAATATGATAACAACGACCTCAGCCCCAATATCCATCGGATCCATGTAAACTGCGGGCACACAAAAATGTTTGCATCTAATTTTGTCAAGTCCATAGTGGAAGCTATCCGTGCAAGGGTAAATGACTCCCATAAAATATTTCCAATGCAGAACTCCCTCAAACGAGGCTATAGAGTTGTGAACGAGCTGTTATCAGACTGGCCCAGACAAAATCTTAAAATCCTTTTATAGTCTATCTCTGTGGGGATCATGCGCCTTGTTGCGCCGACGGAATCTCTTACTCCGAATACGTGTCGAAGAGATATTTCCGAAAAGAGTATTGCACTCTAGTACTGTATTTGAATGTTGATTGTCCTAAAGTGACATCGCTTTACACATTTCCCTGTATCGGCCCCTTAACCGATTCTGGAGGAGCTTTAGAGATTATTCTCAGCATTCCCGATTTAATTCAGGCAAAGATTGGTTTCCCTCATTAGAAAAGATTAAAAAAGGGCGAAGATTCCCGAGGATTTGAGTTTTCTGAATGATTTCCGAAGGCGAAAATTTTGTATGACGAACTGTGAGTTGTATGCGCATTAGAACTCTGGCACCAGTCTGATACCTTTCCGGGGTAGATTTCTGTGGTGGAACGATGTAATTTGGTATTGCTTCTCTTTAAGCCGCAATACCTTTAGGCGATAACTGGTATCCCATAGGATAATTTAACTACATTTTCCGGCATATCACTGTGATGTAATTATTGAAAGGGCCATTACGAAGGACAACCCTCGTCCACTGCACCCATCCCCCCGCCCCAAGCACGATGTGAAGGAGTGATTGAATGAATGATTGCCCTGATTCGATTTCCATACCGGCAGAATGAATGTCGCAGAATTTGAGATCTTTTTTCGCCTTTTTGTTGATAAATGACTGCTTGTTCGGGTTCAGGAGTGGGTTTGGGTTTTATTTAAAGCAGCCCTGGTGAGGAACTGTTCATGTAGAATCCATCGCTCTTTCATCGAGAATAATAGGGATAAATTTACCGTAAATAATCTTTTCACAGCTGAATTCGGTGGAAACTATTGCCTGGAATGGAAAAGCCCTTTTAAGGCGCTGAATTTGAACTTTGAAGGCCACTTAAAACCACTTTAAACGGGAAAAAAATTCTAGCGTAATTCCATTTTCAATGGGGAGCGAAACAATGGCAATTGGGGTGAGAAACAAGGGTGTGAAAAGTGTATATTGCGCTTTTCATTGGAGGTTAATAAAAATTCTGGAGATATACATGAGTTTGAATGGGTATTGTACTCCTGTGGAAAATGAAAATGGATAAAGTGGTTCGAACTTGATTTAAATTTAAAATCGGCAGATCCATTTGAATGGTTTCCATACTTGTTCTGCGTTGTTCATAAGTTAGCAGCAGAAGGTTGTAGCATGTTTTCAGCAGGCAAAATTGTTTTTGCGTTATTCGGTGGTGTGGTACTTTATTTGGACTATTTTTTGATTTCTAAAATTGAGTCGTGTACCCAGGTTTCATTGATGGTTATGAATCGTTGCAAGGAGGATATTATTCATTCAAAATTACGTATTGAAATGTGCCTGATATTTCCTGGAATTTTACTCGACGACGGTGGGTTTTCTTAATCATTTCTGAGTTAAGAGCTATTTTTGAGTGTTCAAAATAGGGCTGTCGTTTCATGGTCACCTCCAGCCAACCCCACTTGAACTCGACAACCCAGTTTTTCACCATCAAAATCATCCTTCCCTGGAGATTTACAATATTTAAAAGACTACAAACCATCGGATATTGTTTTGAGTAAACCTATTTGTAGTGCCTTCCATGTTTCACTTTGTGTCCACTAGTATAGAATTGTGAATTAAGCTGCGCGAAAGAATCTATTTGTCTTGAGTCCTGAAATTTAAAGAGAATTGACTTTTTGTTTTCCATAATTTATTTCCGGCTCACACCGACGGTAGTCCTGCGGCTTCCGCCTGAGGAATACTTGTAAAACCACTCTTTTAAAAATCACAACTGATATGCGGCTTTCTCTATAGGTAAACGAGAAACTAAGAAATTAGTACTACTTGATTTCTCTCAAGAATTTGATTCAGTCCGCCATAAAGTCTTGCTGGAAAAATTGTGCATACAATTTTACTTTTATAAATGTGCTCTACATTTGGTAGAAAATTTCTTACGCAAACGGGCTCAAAGAATTCTCTTAGATGATGATATTTCCAATCGCCTCTCTTGTGGAGTACCTCAAGGTTCTATTCTCGGCTCGTTATTGTTCAGTAGTAGATATAACGATCTTCCAAATGTATTTACAGATGGTAATTATGATGTCAAAATTTATTTAATTCACCCAACTGGACTTATATAGGACTTTGTAAACAGAATAAATAGAAAACTATGTGATATATAAATATATAGCTGGTCTCTGAGAAATAATTTTCGGTCGAATCCCTATAAATTTAATGCATGGACTTGTTTCATTCAAATCAGAATTTTGGTAATTCTTCCGTCTGTTTGGATAAGGTCTGCAGTTTGGGTGTTATACTGAATCAAAAAATGAAGTTCTACGTTCAGATTAAATGTAAGTATGTGCGTGCGAACTTGGTTAAGATGATATTTACATTGTATTTCATGAAGAGAATCGTCTTATTCTGAAGATTGGACGCATATTGAAAGAGGAAGTTTAATGTTGCGCTTAGTGATTATATGAGGTTTATATTTGACATGAGAAGATATGACCATATCTCGCACCTTACCAGATATTGACGGGATGCTCGTTGAACGCATATATTTCTGTAGACTCTTTTCTTACACTGTCGTGATCCCATTTATCTAGAAGAAATGTTTTAGCCGGCTTACTTTCTCATGAGATCTAATTTCCTCATTCCACGTTTCCGAACATCTATCGTGTAGGGGACTTACACTGTCCAGTGATGTCATTGTGGAATTCTTTACCTGTGCATATTCAGGGATCAAATTTACTCGGTGTTTTCAAACATCTATTGAACGATTTCTCACTATAGCAAAAATGTGTGGTACTCTGTGCACAGTTTAATTGTTTTTTCTTCTTTTTCTGGGTTTTTCTTACATAATTTCCTAGTTTTATTTTATTTGTAACCTCTTACATAACTATATACTATATATATATATGTATATAATACTCACGCCGATGACCGAGCAGACTGAGGCGCACATCTACAGATTTTCTCCTCTGTTGGAGTGGGTTTGAATCCTGCACAGGACACCGCGATTTATCTGGATACCAGTGGTTGAGGCAATTCTACTGACAAGAGTTGTGCTTGCAAAGTTGCAAACTGGGAAGTTGTACTTTAATTTGATGCCAAAAATTGCGGTTCACTTGCAACATTGGTCAGGTTAAAATTTCCCAATCTCCTCTTCCCTAATTTCCTCACGGCTATGCTGTGCTTGGGGCATCATAGAATTGTTCTCTGATTTGGGCAATACCTTAAAAAATAGTTTTAGTAACTTTTTCCACTAAGTTTAGCCAGAAAAACATTGGACAGATTTGTTCCTAGGCGCCGGAGGATTTCTCTGGTCTGACCGAGAGGCGAGAGGCAAATCACATCACAACATTCATACTTGGGATTTCTAACATGAACAGAGAATTTAAGTACATATCGTTTATGGCTATGGCTTTTTGCTGAAATCAGTAACAATTTTAAATTTAATGTGCAACAAATTTGTGGTATTCGTAACAATACCACTGGCTACAAACCATTCACAATTACTAACAAGAAATTTTTATCCAAGTTTAATTGTCTTTTTTTAATATGACCCAATTCAATACTATTTTTCCCGAAATAATCTACTTACAGACAAATTTCATTTAAAATAAATTGCGAAAAACACACTCCTTTAATCCAATTCACGAATGGCATTTTATTTTTCCAAGAAGCTTAAGTCCACAGAACCAATTAGGAATATTTTATTCAGCACTCTCCATTGAAACATGTTCTGATGTTCGATTCTTTTATAAAAACCCAAATTTCTGTTTTCAATCAAAAATTAAACCAAAAAAATGGTGATCATAAATGTACGTTTTTTTTGTCCTCCCCGTGAATACAGATGGGAATCACCCCGAAGCCAATCGTTTACAATTTTGCCTTGGTACAAGGGACATTTATACATACAGTGGTGGGGATTCACACTAAATGAAAATATGAGGGCGTAGTCAATAACGACATTATTTTATAGCGTCATCGACACGTTTTACCAAAAATTGAATTGCACCCTTCCCTTTTGTTCACAATCTGCCGAACAACGACTAATTCACCAAAAGTGAATAGTGCCAACACCTTTGGAAGCATGTCCTGGCGTTGTTATTCCATTGTAAAATGCATCCGTGATATGAGTTGGAGTCCCGCCAAGAATATTACTTAAAAAGTATGTGGAGTGGATACGATGGTGTCGAATGGTGTCGAACCCTCACGGTTTTAATCTCGTTGGCTCTTTTGTTGAAGTGGATTATGTCGTAATGATCGTGTTAAAATGCATTGGCTATGGGCGATTGAGTTTTTGAGATCGTTGACCATGTCCCCCAAAAATATATTTAATCTTCTTGCGGAGGTCCCATAAACCAGATGGCAACGAGTTCCTTCGGGGGTGTTATGTGCATCCCATTTTTGTCTCGTAAAAGTATGAAAGTATGCAATGAAACGATTGCATATTTCCCGGGATGGTTCCTTTGCCAATGGAGTGCACAGAAAAAGTCAACGGATTATCGGAAATAAAAAGAAAGTGCACGAACTCACATACCACAAAAAATGTCGATTTTCTCGCTATTTATCCTGGGAGTATAGATGCATCTGAGTTCGGCTCATGGTTCAGACAAAGTTTGTTTTCAAAAGGGAACTTTTAATTGCTTTTATTTTGTGCTGAGATTCCAAAGGGTGTCGTAAAGTTTGCGAGTAGATTCAGGAAGTGTTTCCCACAAAAAAATTGATTCGGTTAAGTTAGTTAAGTTAACTTTTTATAGTTAATTAAAGTGACGAGGTTTAAGCGGAATTAGATAATTCCGTGAAGGAATATTCCCAGTTCGCTCACTTTGGCGCTAGTCCCTCTGTGAGTATTCATCCGAAGGTACAGATGGGGAAAATTATATTAATTCTCTTCATGATTTCATTTAACATTTTCATAACTCCGCCACTGCAAATTAACCTTTCACAATGTATTCATTTACTTTTCTTGTTAAAAAACTAATTGCGGAAAACCCTAATAAATATTTGTTACATCTTGGTTTTTCGCATTCCTTCCCACAGTCCCAGAATTATGTTTTCTCCACGACAATTGTCCTTATGAAAATTTTATCCTTTTCTTTAAGATCCTCCCAAAAAAGTTTTCACGATGAACTTTTCAAAAGTTGAATTTAAAAAGATAATTAAAGCCGTCTGTAAGGGGATAGCAATCACCATTAAAAGGACATCATCATCATCAAGCATAAAATGTCCACATCCTGCGGAAACTTTTTCATCTTTTCCCCCTTTTTATTGGCAAAGTTTTAACAGGTTATCATTTCTTTTTATATGTGGCATTCAAGTTTATAAAATTAATTAGGTCAGAGTTGGAGCTAATTGCTAACATTGTTCGTGATAAACGTGCAGAATAACTTTTGTCACTTTTTCTTGGAACTTTTTACCGTGGTATAATGTTTCTTCCGATTCTTTCTAGTGTTAATAATGAATTGAGATGGAATGTACTTTTGGTTTAATGGGTCTTTTTATGTTCGATGCGCTATTGGAAAGCTTAAGGGGATCTAGTCTTTGGATTTATCAGAGTATAATCAGTTTTCATATCTAACCAATAGCTTATCTTGCCATTGCTTTGAGCATTTTGAAATATTTCTTTGGATAGATAGCAATGAGACTTTCTATTGACAGGAGGTAAATCGTGATATAATTTAATGTATGGTCTTTCAAGAAATTGTGAAGCTGTAGAGTCTAGTCATTTTGTCAATGATCCCCAATATAGAACACTTGCTAGGTGAACGCTTTTCATCGAACGCTGGAAGAGCATTTTACTTTTTAATAAAACTTCGGAGCTGTATAACTGCAAAGCCAGAGTGCCACAAGGTTCTTATTTTGGGCCCAGGTTTTTTATTTTATTTTATTAGTGATGTGTTTTTACATCCAATGACAGCTGTGCTTTACTTTAGACGATCTGGTGATAATTGTCACGGGAAAGTTCGACTCAATCATCACTTACGTCATTAAGTCAGCCCTCTGTAAGATACTTAACTGGTATGACCGTAAGAGATTTAATATCAGTCCTAGTAACGCCGTCCTGCTGTCACCTCTGAGGATCACATCGGCATTCTAAAGCATATTTCTGGTCTTGAACTCTGGTATGTAACAGACTATAGAGGTGTGCTTTGGTAGAAAGCCAGACAGGGCTTAGGGCACTCTCTCGATTCTTGTTAGGGAATGTTGCAAAACCCTGAAGCTCCTGGCCGTGAGCAGCAAAGTCAAACTCTATTAGGTACTTGACCTCCGACCGATCACCTGTTAAAAATGGGCCTGTCTAATGAGACAGAATGTCATCTTTGTTTGAAAGTCATCGAGACCACCTTACTCATTTTGGATAAATGTCCCGCTTTGGCGTATCTAAGAAGTGGGATCTTCCTCCGGGAAGTCTTAACTCCCGGCAAGATCAAATATTCTTCGGCAATAGATTTTCTTGCTTTCATTATTTTCCAAAAAATAAAGATTATTTTGTGTTTTACCATGATTTTACTTGCAACTATTTCGTTCTTATAATTTGCATCTTTCATCTCTTTCCCACAAATTTTAATTGATTTTCATGTCCTTTTCGTTGTAACACTTTTTGTAGTCATTTGATTTCTCAGTTCAAGTAACCGAAACAAATTTAAAAGAAACTAAATAACAGTCTATCATTTTTTATTTTCTGTATAAAAGAATGTGCATGTCAGGATGGATAGGAAATATTATGCTTTTGGGTTTGAAAGGCCACCACCGAATGAGTTTTTAATTTATCGTTGAATAAGAAATCTGCAGATCATTATATAAATGAGTCGTAAAAAAGTATAAAAACAATTCCAAGGGGAGTTTATTAACGAATCCCTGTTTTTGACATCTTAATCACAGCAATCACTTAAACCATTAAAGGGTATATAGTCCAATGCGATAAGACTAAATGTCACGAGCATAACTCTTCACTCACAGTGCCTCTGCCCTGACCCGAGCCAACCCTTTTCAAAATGTTGGCAAATTTGCCCTAAATACCACCTCAACTGA
>QYTT01088243.1:4104-15255 GCA_006980735.1 Dasypogon diadema | reverse complement strand
TGTAAGGGGACAAACATCAACATGAATTTTGTTTTTGACGGGAGTAAACAGGCAAAGGACCCAACTTTAGACATTTGATACTCTTCCAAAATTTCGTGAACACTTCTTACTAATATTTCCAGATTCTGGATAAGACGTATATCGGTTTTCATTATGACCGCCGCTGTATTGATAGTTTCCAGGTAAAGGGCAGATGCAGGTGAACATCTTGGCATTTTCTGGCCTTTTTTTTAAACTGAACCTCTCCTTCTTGTGTTTTTCGCGATGTTATTCTCTTAGCCATGGACCTAGTCCCCTTGCCAACAGCAAAACTTGCTGTAGCTTGAGCAGCTCTTTCTAGACGGTCGTCGACAGATTTTTTTACAAATGTGAAGAATATGACAAGGATCATTGGTAAGGGTAAAGGGAAATCTCGAGTGCCTTAGCCACCTCGTGCAAGATCGAGGAATTCTTATGCTGTCAGAGATAGTACTTCGTTAAATTGAGGTTCATGTTTCCATACTATTTTAGCAGCCACCTTTTGAAGATTGACAAGGATTACACAATTAATTAATTTATTTACAGTTTACTCTGGGGTTTTCGCTAGAAGTGGAATCCTTGGGGGATTCAATGGACAGTTATATAAGGAAATCAATTAACTGATTGATATAATGCTATCACAGTTAATTCAATTTGATCTATTCAGAAAATAAGAGGTTTTCATCTTTCTGCTACTCCCGTCAGAATAGGATGTTGGTGAGCACCAAAAGTAGGATTAACTACTGCCGAAACTTTCTTCCCTTTGTCATGATTACATCAACCAGGGCCAGAGCAAGTCAATTATTATTACCAAAATTCGTAAACTTCCGCCCGCTTGTAGAGTTGAAACAGCACAAAACACTCAGGGGTTGTTAACCGTACTCAGGCGGAGTGAGGTCATCGTAACTTATTCAATTACGGAAATTCGGGGAAATGGGATGCGGTCCCGGAATCAACAAATTTCTAAATATAATTTTCAGAGTATTAATAAGCGGAGCAGGAAATATTTTTCACAAAATAAAAGTTGTCAACCGGACTTAAAGCAACTGACATGTGACAGTTTTAGTCCCTTTTAGAAGAGGGTGCTCTTTGGGTCTGAAAAATAATCCCGGAAGGTCTTTAAGCTTTTAAAGTTCCTCCCAGGATGTGGACGTGACGTGATTGTGGAACTTTAAAGTTTGCCGAATACGATAGGATTTGAATGGAGGGTAGTTTATGAAATTCCCGTTATTTAATATTTTCATAAACTGTACATCCCTGGATGATAGATTTCCATTTCATCCAGACAACGGATTTGGTGCAAAAATGCATTTTCTCGTTCTAAATTGGAAAATGAAAACGGAAAGGGTCGCTACAAAGAAGCCACCCTCATCTGCAGTACGGTTGTACATGTTTCAAGGCTGGTTGCCTTGTTGTTACTCTCTGCAGATATGTGCATTCCAACCACGACGCTATAATTCACTTTGTAAGACGTCAATCTTCATTTCACCATTACCCGGAGTGTTATCTAAAGTCGACTACTATACCCAGCCATCATGCACCATGAGTCGAGTCGAGGCTGGAGAGACGATGCCTTGATGGTTGCATGTTAGAAAATTCCCCTTCAATGCTACAAGACAGCTTTGGCTTTGTTAGTTGGTGGCAATTTATCAGGAGGAAAACAGGCTCGGAAATTCTTCGGTGAAAGATTTATCTAATCCCCCCAAGGAGTTAAATTCAATTTCGGAGCATTAGCCCGCCTCAGTGAATTCATGCAAGTAGTTGGAAATTTGGGGTTGTGGGTGTATTGGGTGCATACCGCACCCTCTGATAGTTGAGGGGTTCGCGGCGAGTGTAGTGTAACTAATTAGCGGAACGACTGGAGAAGACAATTTAATAGATGAAGTTGGAGAAGGTCTGTTGCCGGGATCCATTTATTTTATTTACAAACGCTTTCAACTCCCTTTCTTGATGGCTTTCGTATCATTGCCTTTTAGGCCAATTAGCTTTGCCGATGTAATCACAACAGTTTTAGCTTCAAGCTTTGTATAAGCAGTAAACAATTGAACGCCATCTGGTTGTGAAATTAAATTTTGTGTAATTGCTAGGGAAATTTACTTTTTTTCGGCGTAATCGCCCAATTGGCTGATTATTAAAGGGGCGAAGTAATCAATTGAAGTGTTTCCTGCAATTAGTATCGCACTGATTACTTGTAGACGTTGGTTATTGTTTGAACAGTCCTTTGGGGATCGTGGTAAAGAAAAGCGAAATTTTGTTTTTTCAAAACTAGACACGCGAGGGATATTGAACGTTGCACTAATATTTTAAATTTTTAGTAGTGATGTTTTTTAAGTTTAACCATCTTCAGCACTTTGTTGAAATTCTTATAGAATGTTAACTCATTTGATTCACTCTACGCGAGCTACGGGTCCTTAATTACTAGAGCTTATTCACCGTATTACTATCCTCGATACGGATAAAACGGCATTCTTGGCCACACTGGGTTACATGTTTTTAGATTCAGTTTCCAGGCTACGGGGATTGATGGATACGGAGTTACGGCGCGAATATCAAAATTTAATAAGTCGACCACTAAAAGTACTAAAAGTACCTATTCCCATTTATCGCCACTTTTGGGTCGAGGAACAATGGACCTAGGAATGAGCTATTCGGAGAAATATTTCAACTCCTAAACAACGTTATTTTGTTACCATATACATATAGATGAAGGTAGGCACTTGCTCTCGATTATAACACCAATGTGCATCATGCGGCTACAGCAAGGTGGAACTTTCTTGCAGAAGAAATCCGTCCGCACTCAGAATGGAATAAAGGTCTTAGATCTTAAAATTCAAAACCTGTTAAAAGTCGTCTACTCCGGTAAAAGACGTTGTAAAAATCATAATTCCAAGACTATTGATGATTATATATGTACCGTTTGCTTGGAAATACATCAGAGTATTCGTCATCCTCAAGTCAGATGGAATAGAATGTAAGAATTTAGGCTATTCAGCCTAACAGAATTTCTGTAGAAGATTCTTTGACCTTCTAAATATACATTGCATGTAGAAGATCCGTTCTCAGGTAATGCAGTGAGTATGAGTACTAGAGTGCTGTAAAATAACATTAGAATTCTGAATATGTTGACGCAGTGGGACAACCTAACAGGGTGATCTGAAGGTGATTATTCTCTTCCTGATGTGGCGATATTTTTGGCTTAGTAAAACCTGCTGTCATGTACAAAAATGGGATGACCGATGAGGAAGAATAAAAGTTTAGACATCTTTCTGATGGAAGTGGTGGCCGAACCGGGTGAGGTGCACTTCTGCAGATTTTCTCCCCTGTTGGTACAGGATATGGCGATTTACCTGGGTACCAGTGATTGAGGCAATTCTACTGACGAAAATTGTACTTGCGAACTTGGAATGCCAAAAATTGTGGTTCACTTGCAACATTTGTCAGGTTAAAATTTCCCAATCTCCTCTTACCTAATTTATTTCCACCTAAGCTGATGCTCTGTGTATCATAGGGTTGTCTCCTGAGCCTGAGCAATACCTTAAAAAAAAGAAAAACGCTAGAAACTTCAAATTCAAAATTTAATTTATATGATTCCTTGCCTAGGATAATGAGGTAAGCAACACCACAACCATTTTCCGAAACGCAACTTCAATTCTCCAAAATAACTCGGTAAATCCCTGAAACTTTCTAATTAAGATAGTCATCTCCAGTCAAAACACTTTACAAACTAATCAGCGCAATTGTAATTAAACTCGAAATTAAATTAATTTTTTTTTCGCTGCGACTGCCCATCAACGAAAACATTTCAACCAAACAAAAAAAAAACTAAGGGGAAAATTCGAAAAAGTCAAGAATGTGCTCAACATAACCAGCAAATGAATTCCAGCTCATACCACGGGGAATTCCCCCGTTCAAAAGTCCGCTTATATTGAATCAGCTTTAGACGCCCACCCCCCTCCCCGCGTCAGTCAGTTTTCTGGCAACAGATTTTGGCAATGATCCAAAAGTTTTTCGTGTTTTATTTTGTCGCCTTTTGTTATTAAAATTTAAAATAGATGGAAATGGGCTAAAGTCAAATCTTTGCAATTCGCTGGTATCTGTCTACGAGTGTTCGTTCCATGGCATCACGGGTAAAGTTTTGTTTTAATTCTGTCATGCAATATATGGATGGAGTGTTGTTCACACAATAGTGCTACATATCACATGTACTCCATCCATATTGAGAGTTTTTTGTGGAAATTAGAACTGTTAAACATTTTAGGGACCAGGGTGCGAGGGGTGCGAAAAAGAGCAGAACGCAACGTTCGATATCAAAAAGTAGAGTGGAGCAGAGGCTTATGACTTTCGAGTGAGTTTTTAAAGGGAAAATAATTATATCATTACAGGGGTAAATTTGCCACCTTTTTTAGCTTATCTAAGCACAGCATGTATCTAAATTACAGTAAATGAGATACTTGTGACGAGAGGAGCGCTGTGTCAACAATCAGGCAGCCTCTTAAAAATCCTTCGCTGTTGGAAATAAAGCCGTACACCCTGGCTTGATGTCGGTACATCATAGAACTGGGGATGGGGCTGATTATGCTGCCTGATAAGAGTGGTTTGCTCATGTTTTATTCGCTTCCAGCGTGCTTTAAGTGGTGGAATACTAAAAAGAACAGGAGCAAACTTTTAGTATCTTGACGTACGATGTAATTGAATTAGTTGTGAAGCCGAGAAAAGTTTTCTGATCTTCTAGAATCTAGAATATATAGTTGCAGACAGGCATAGAAGTTTTCTACCGGTAATCATAATGGATCTTTCCTTAAGTTTGCGTAATTTTAATGGAAATTATGGGTAACTTCAAGTGATTTTATATATCTATTGTCCGTAGGTGTAGCACAAGCTTCTTTAGAGAAACAATAGCTGCTGAGAACTAAAGAAACTTCATTAGGGATTTACAAAATATAGACTTTTATCTTCCTTGCACTCTCTACTTGGCACGCAATAAAACCTAAACTTCACCTGCAGTTCCTTTTGTGACCAATCTGATAAGTCTGGTGGCTATTAGTTATTTCACTATGTAAACATTTCGTAAGCTGCTCATCCCACTGCTCACCACATTTGTTGATGGTCGCTGGCGATGAGGTTGTTGGGTCGAATGTCTAACCTTATCAACTTGGTTGTTCCTTTTTTTGCTATCAGATGTCTTGGTAGCTTCCCTAAACGTTGTAGACTGGTCGGGCTTAGTATTTGTTGGAAACTTCTTTGCAAAATGCTTGTAGACCATCGCTTTTGCCCTTATTGTCGGGCTCCATAGGCTGAGGACCCAACACGCTTGAAATCCTTACCTCCACCTTTTTCTTTTGACAGATCACTCTTCAGCCGCGACTTTATTTTGTTGAAAGGGAAGCTCAACTAAAATCTTGGCCGTCACCGATCCTTTTATGTACCCTCCACTCTGATGCATTAAGGCCATTGTTTTAGTCGTCGAGTCGTAAAGGATTGGTTGACATACTTTGTTTGCTGGGAAAGAAGCCAACGAGGAGTTTTGATGAGGAATTTTGTCGTTATCTATCACCCTTAAATCGGATATCTTCATAACTTAATCGTAGGGGTTAGTTGTTCCGCTTTTTCTGCTGGCACGATCGGAGATATGCCGTCGAGGGCTACATTAAAATCGGAGGTCGCCTGCTATCCGCAGATCGCATACTAGCAACTAGAACTACTTCTGATCGTGACAAAGGGGATGGATCAATCCTACCCTTGGTTTTAAGTTGACCAGGGTGTTGCCGAACGTTTTTTTCTTTATCTACTAAGAAGGACTGGAAGGACATTTTTTTCAAGCATTTTCCATAATATAATGCTTAGATCTTTGATCCGATTCGTAATCCTTCTGGCAAGTAAAATCTTTAACATAGGTGATCTATGAATGTTCTTGAACCTAGGCCAACATCTACCCTAGTGGCATCCATGACGGCGTTTTCAAGTCCTCTCATTACATATATCGACCTCTAATCATTATACGTCGTCGCAAATATCCCAATTTGATATACTAGGGCCACAGCATTTACCTTGCTGTGTTCATCCCAAATAGCCAATTTAATGTGAACTAGAGTTAGACGGTAATTTATTAAAAATTTTGATTCATTAAAATCATAATCTACAACTTTAGACCAAATATCAAATTCTTATCTACAACTTTAGACCAAATACCTATTTGATCGGAATAAAAAAATAAAAGTGATGGCTGGAACATTATCATCATTGCGCCACTGGACTTTTTACTGGAACTTCACAAGAGAGAAATTCTTTTCCGTATTATAAGTTGGACAGAAATTTACCAATGATTTAGACCAATCATTTTATACTAGTTATATCTCTCTTGCACCTTTTCTCGTTCAGTAGGTAAAAAACTATTATTTCGATTTAAAACTGATATTCATAATGTAATTCGCTATTTTCGACCAAATGTATTATACTATTGGTCTAAAATTGATTCCATTTGGTGAAAACTAAAGTAATTTTCGCAAAAGTAACACCAAAACATATTGATTTATGCCTTTTGAGGTCCTCCTTCCGAGTTATAACTTTATACCTCAAATTTTCCAGGTATGTCGACCAATTCCACAGAAACCTCATTAAGCAAATATTAATTTATATTCATAGAGTTAACAAAATGAATCACTTTTAATACATGTGATGGTCAGAATATTTCACTGGTCACCTAAATATTTGTGACACTTCACGTTCAATCTGACAACAGTGACTATAGAACGTGGACGTTGCTAAATACCCCATAATACACCAGCAACATCCTGTTTACCATTACACGTGCTTTTATATACATCATACTGACCATTTTTTCATCAACGGAAAATTGTTGATAGCAATACATCAGAAAAACTCTAGTGACAACAACATCCTGGTTAATCGTGGTGCTCAAGGGACGTTTTTCATATTCCTCGTCACGTTTGACCCAAATGCAGAAATTTATCTTATAACACAAAACTAATGACGACTGATGCTGAATCGTGATGGGATGCGTAGCAGACAATATCGGAGGATACCTCCTGGTGCCGGAAAGGAGGGTTATTGTGTACATTTACGTCGGACATTATTGACGACGTTGTCGGACGGATGGAATAAATCATCTTTCTAAACAGAATATTTCCGCAGGGTGAGTTCCAATTAGTGAAAATCAATGTTTTGAGAAAATTCAATAAAATTCCCAGACTTTTTGGGATTTGCTGAATAATTTTTTTGTGAGGGGGATTGTTTTGAAGCGTTAAAATTTGGAAGAAGAAGAAAAACAGTGATGTTTGCATTTTGAAATAAAACCAGCTTTAAATTGCAAGAAAAACTTTAAATGTGATATTATTCATGTGAATTACTTTGGAATAAACATGTTTTTATACCAATTTTTATACCTATTGTGCTATTGGTCTAAAATTCTTTACGTACGTTCCCAAAATTCTAATTTACATTGTTTCGTGGTTGCATCCATTACGTATGCTAGTTTAATCTAAAACATCATTTGCTAAGTTTGTTAGTTTATCTCGCTAGAAATGGTCTAAAACCTTAAAGAGTCTAAACGAAATATACTGTGATAGCCATCTGAAACGTTTTAACTCCATTTTATATTGCACTGAATTTTTTCAAATGTAAATGACGGTTACTGTTGGATTTGTAGAGTAGCAGTAAGACTTAAGCAATATGGAATTTTATAATAGTTAGAATACAAAGTGTTCTATTTACGAAGCCTTCAGGTCAAAAATAACCTGCAGCGACTACAAATGCGGGATTTATTCTAATTGTAAGCAAACTAAAAACAGAAGATTCTTAATTAAAACTGGGAAAAGATTTGGAGAAAATATTGAACCGTGTGGCATACCAGAATTGAAAAGGAAGCTATATTGACTTGGTGCAAATCTCCCGGAGATTGTCAGCCTGTCGTGGTGAAGAGCCCTGCCTGGCGCAACTCAGTCCTACTTCTGAATCCAAGCCCGAGCTAAATTGTCAGGAGATTGTAACTAAAGCTAAGATGCAGGAAATCGGATCCCCAGGGTATGTCCTTGGCGGTGACCAAAACGGAGATAGTCATCCTCACGAAGAGGAGGATCGGTACTGATGGTAGGCGGGGAGCGGGTTCTAAGATTCAGCAATCAGCGTGCGGTGGATAAGGTGGCAACGAAAATCTCCTGCTTATGGACACAACGAAATTCATGTTGCAATACGGGGCCGATATATGGAGCGACCAGATGAAGCTGAAGGTGCACAGGAAGTGCCTGGCCTTTGTGTAAAAACGAGGCTCCCCTAAGACGGCTGCAAAGTCTCAGAGCCAGTAACCTTTATGATTGCTAGGGTGATACAAATCGTACTTCCTGCGACAGAAAGTTGGTGGGTGGTGTTGGTACTACTTTCATTAGGTTGGTAGGTAGTGACGACGCCGAAGATAGGCTCTTAGTCTTCAACCGGTGGTCGGATAGTAGAACTGCCATGGAGTCGAAGCTGGGCCGGTTGGCACTAAACCTTATAGAGGGACTCACGTTTCGAGAACCAGAACTAGTGGTAAGGTTCGTGGAGGATACTCTTCGCACCAAGAGGTCAAAGACTTTCCACAGCAGGCAGCTAAATCAAGAGGCCTAGCCCGAAGTGATGTGGTTTACGTTTCCGGGAGAAGTTTTAGTCAGTAGTCTGAGATTGGAATGCGTAAATTGAATTTCCTCCCCTGTTAAAAACGGCTTTATGTCATTTGGAAATATAAGGCATAATTTTTTGGTTTCATATCTAAAAAAGTTGTAGAGAATTATGGTTGCGAAGTTTGAGTTTGGCTAACAACTTAAGTGGTCCAAATGAAGAATAGATTTTCAGAATTTATTAGCTGTGGTATAACAAAATTTATTTATTTTCTTTAGATCGCCTTTGATATATGAAGAGTTCTGGTTGTACTGCAAAAATATTAACCTAACACGCGCATCAAAAAAGAACTCCTGAAATCTCCTTGTGAAATTTGTTAAAGCACATCAACTTGTTCCAGATATTTCAGATTCCACTTTTTCGTTAATATTGCCAGATGAGAGTATATTTTTCGGAGTATATTAAACAGCCGAAAAATTCTGCTTTAAAACTCCTACTTGAACCTAAGTTCAGGAATTACCCTATGTTGTGTAGCCTTCTCTGTAAAAGGAAGCGATGACAGGAACGATGGCTCTAGAACTTTATTTTTATCTATCTTATTATCTGGCACTATCTATAAATAAACTAAAGTAGACTTCAATAAGTTTTAAATTCCCTCTGCTGGCTTTAAAATCACCCACAAAAGCGTTAAAAATCCACACAAAGTTAGAAAGGATATGAAGGGAAATCCTGTGTGTCCTGGCCCAGACATCTCAAATTACTGCAAGTGAGAGGCTGTAGACTTGCTATTGTCATCGTTTTGGGATACCTTAAAATTTTATCATTTGTATCTGTCACTTCTTTGGCTACTAAAGTAGTCTTCGGGGAGTCAATTCCGAACCCTTGTCATAATTTATGACATCAATACCGATAAAATTTTCAAGAGGAATTTATCGAATTATGCAGAGAAATTTCATCTGATTTGAAAGGAAGGCTGCCAAATAAATTAATGAGAGGAAAAAAGTTATTTCCTCCCCATTTTTCGAAGGTGGAATGTGAAATGGTGAGCCCAGCACTTTTTTTGTTTTATTTCGTTTTTTTTTTATTGTAAGTTCTTCTCGTAAATCAAAATGAAACCACTTGCTGCCCGCAGCAGAACATGACGTATTTGCGATTATACTTATGAATGCTTTTAAATACTGTCATCCCCCCACCCCTCACTCTTTCATCTTTTAATTCTTAATTACGACGAAATCAAAAATTCACCAGCAGTTCTCCAACGATACAAATTGCAGTTTGCTTACCAACTGCAAAATATTGTGAAATTGCACTTTATGCAGATAAACTCAGTGGTGCGAATGTTACCCCTATACATTCATGGGGATGGTAATTAAAAACTTCCACATCCTCTTCCTGCCCCAGTAAAAGGCTTATATAGGTATTTTGTTGAAGTTACAGCGGTGAAAAATGCACTCCAGAATGCATTACTCGTTAGCGTCATCCAATAGCTGCCTTTGTGCACCTTTTGTACCGAGTTCCACATATGCAGGCGATTCTGTTCAGGTACCAGTTTTCTGTTGAGGTGAGATGGACGTTGGCTAATTGGTGCATTTTGTTAAAATGTTATCAGCATGGTGGAGTGGGCATAGTAGTGTAAATTTCATGTAGGCCAAGTGCTTACTTATACTCTTAATTTTTTTGCTATTTACCTTAATCAAGCAAAGTGGTTGAAGATGGGGTTGTCTTTTTTTCCACATATCTCCATAATCGACTAATGTATTGCACTTTGCAATCGTACTGTGCGCTCATGTGGTGTGAGGATATTTCCACATTTTAATTTAAATTGCAAGGTTATAAGTGATTTTTTCCAAGTATGTAGTATGTAGAAGTAAATTTGTAGGTACGAGAAATGCAGAATGAAGTAGATGGTAGTTCTCAGTTCTAACAAAGCATCAGACAAATTAAAAATGTATGTTATTAGTGCTAATGCCAGTCGTTTGTCTATGTGGATTTAAAACAAGACCACCCACAACCAGAATCTTAAATCATGAGCAACAATATGGATTGTGTGTGAGCTACTGGAATTGGTAAACTTGTCTCAAATAACCTAAAAGATGGAATAATAGCTAGGAGTATATGATATGATATGGCGGCATTATGCTATTATGAACATTAAGGCCGTTTAGATCGTTTAAACTGAGAATATTAGAGATCACTGTTCGAGTACCACAAGGATCTGTATTTTCACCTATACATTTTCCTATAATCCGATTTTTTGCAGTCTATTAGTCGCCCCTGTGACTATGTCTTTCCAGAGCTTATAGTCTGGAATATATTTCCACCAATTAACAACATGCATATAATAAGATTATCCTTTCATGTCGTGGAACATATATTATAGTGCGGTTAGTAGAATAAATTTGGCAAGAACCAAGATCGATTGGGAAAGTTATTGGAAGATCTCCTGGAATTTTCAAAATAGAGGTATTTTTCTAATAAAACTGAGTACTTTGGTAGGGGACAGGTTGAAAGTCCTAGACG
>QYTT01088242.1:18999-40414 GCA_006980735.1 Dasypogon diadema | reverse complement strand
ATCATCTACGGTTTCAGCCCTGAAGTTCTGCTGTTCTGAGTTTTTCATCTAGGGCTATCTCCAGGTAGTTGACCTAATCCGAAAAATTAATTGCCAAATTGTCAAGAAGTACAGCCGTTAGTGCCTGCGATTACCGTCTTGTTGGGATTTATACTGGATCCCATCAGTTGCAGATTAAGATCATCCGCACCGCTAGGAGTTAATCTATTGTAAGACTTAGAAAATATCATCTCCCCCTTACATTTGGAATGAAAATCTTCCCTACGAGACTTTGGCTACAGTCTAAAGTCCCGCAGTTGGCAGAGTGGTTTGCCATTTAGGATAGGTTTGGCATTGAAGAATCGGAAAAATGTTTTTCCAGCAGTTCAACTCCTTCCTCTCAGTTCTCAATATAGCTTCTAGCATATCTTTCTGAAGTGAATCTTAAGGTCGCAGATAAATCACTGTTGTCATCGCGGAAGGCTCTTCAAGTTTTTCTTTTGGATCTCCTCAGTGTTTTATCGTAATTAGTAAGAGTCGTTGTATATTTTTCTCAATCACTTTATTTCTTTTCAAGCTTCATCTTCCACAAAACCACTTGCCCGTTTGTAGTCCTGTTTCACAGAGCAGCTAACGTCAACAGAGTTCCGATATCGCCCAGCGAGTTGCAAATTCGCACCTGCCATCTGCCATGCGAGAAGTCTTTAAAGTTCTTGCAAACTTCGACATATCTAAACCGACCAGACCTGATGGTATCTTGCCCTTATTTCAAAAGAACTACGCTTCGTCCCTGGCTAAACCTCTGATAAAAATATTCCATTTATTATATTCAAAAGGCATTTTTCCATCATTATGGGAACTTTCTCATGTTCAGCCAATTCCTATAAAAGGAAAGGTATGCCATCTCTCTAACTACAGACCAATAGAAATCACTCTGCCCTTTTAGCCAAACTTCCAGCATTTGCTATATCGACTCTTCTTTTCTTACTTGGATTGGAAATTTCCTTTCTGGCCGTTCCATCCATGTTACTTTGGACGGTATCACCTTTAAAGCTTACAACATCAATGCTGCGCCACAGGACTCTGTATTGTCCCTTACACTTTTTCTGCTCATCATAAATGATCTCTTATCTCTTACTACTATACTACCGCTATATAAACCCCTACGTGTGATAACTGTGTATTGAGCAGTTTTCACCCCTTTGTTTTAGTGATAAGATTTAGCAGGACTGTGAAGTTTCGAGAATCCATCTTGAGCCAAACTGTACGAATGTGGAACAGACTACCGTCTTCCGTTTTCCATCAGAAATATAAGCCGCAGCTAAAAATGTTCTGAATGTCACTATACTTCACTTGTATAGATTTCGAAAAAGAAAAGGTATAGAATTATTTCATGGACCATTTGCATTTTAATAAAATTACAATTGAGTAAAATAAAATCGTTTTCAGAATACTTTAATCATTTATTATTTTTCTCTTACTATTCACTGACTATGGTAACCGTATCTTAATTTTTAGTACTTTGTAGGATAACCATTCGCATTGACTACTGCATTACTAGATTTTCGATAATCATTGTCGTGCTTCTAATTAAAGGGAAAAAATATAGTTTTCCAATTTTGGTCTTGTCTCCTTTTCAAAATAGCCCAATTTTTTTTAATTTGGTTTAAATACGGAGATCATTTCACTGCGCGTATGCCCATATTTTGAGGAGAAACTTTTTAACACCACTTCAGCCACTTGTGGAGTAAGCGGGTGAGAATATGTAACAAAAACGGTGACGCTAACAAAAAAACGTGTATGAGTGCTACTGCACTTCATTTCTACCTTTCTGTAGAATTTTATAATGAAAATTAAAAACCAAGTATCAAAAGATCGTATTTTACTATCTTGAAGTCACAAGTAATTATTGAAATTCAAATAAATTAAAATAATTAAATAAAAAGCTTTGGAATGGAATGGAATGGATTTCTGAAGCACTATTATAGGACCTACCAGTTTAATTAAAAGATATGAGCGAGCAAAAATTCTCCTGAAATTTTTACTACATTTTTGGGAAATAATACAATTTTGGAAGTGTACGCAGACTTTTTCCATTGAATTTTCGTGACATTTTTTGCTTCCGATTTTTTTTCTGTATTTTTCATTTGCACTTGGTGTACGCAGACTTTTTCTAACTAGTGTATTTATATTTAGATTTTACATTAAAATCGAACTATCGAAACAAAAATCGTTACGCAATTGAAATCAATTGAATCGTCGGAGTTCATAGATATAATTTTACATGTGCAAGGTGCAAAGACAAAGTGAAACGGAAATTTCCCACAGGTAGATAAGATAAATATCTAATTCACGAACACCTAGAAAAACGGTTTAAGACGAAGTTATTTGAATTGCGCAGAAGTAATGCAACGCCAGAAAGAAAATTACGTGCGCTCGAAGAAACCGAAACACCAGCCGTAAAACTTAACTAATTGTTGTATTATTATCATATAAATTACAAAGTAAACAAAAAAAAGCGAGTATACATTCAGCTATGTGCATGCATTCTATATGTTTGACCACTTTAATTAAGTCATTAGCGGCATTCCCTGAGTGCACTTGAAAGAATTTTTGTGCGTTTTCACTGTTTTTTGCAGGTTTCGTGTCAATTGCCCCTGCGTTGTTCCGAAGAGGTGTTCCGGGCATCTCGACTCGGGCAATTCTGCCTCCGCTCTCAAACACTACAGGAATTCGCATTTTGCCGTTCTGGTATCAGAAAAAGGGGTCGACTGGTTCGTTATGAATTGATGTTAACTGAAAATTGGACGTATATTGAGGATTTTTTTTTCCTATAATTGGCTTCTTAAGCATTTTTAATATAGTGCGCTGTTTATTACATTGTTTGTACGTTGCTGCACTGAATCTAGAACGGATGTACCAATTTTAACACCACTCGTTACTGCACCCAACATTCGACCCATTATGCCGCCTTTTGTGCTTTTATCCACCGGGAATGGTTCTGGAATTGCACGTTTACCTGTAAATGTATAAACAGTGATAAGATGTCTTCACACTAGATCTTTATTTATTCAAATTCTTACCAACAAGAAAGTTAAGAATGACTTTATTGAATTCATCAGGAATTTGTTGATGGGGCCAGTGCCCCGCTCCTTCGATTATCTTTACAATCGAGTTCTCACAAAAGTCAGTGCTTTTCACCATACACTCCAAACGACATCGATCATCACTATTGCCTGGAATTTAAATAAAAAACATTAAATTTTAATTATCTTAATAATGTTAATTTTGCAACAAAAAGACTTGGTTATATCAGGCACTTTAAAGGTGAAGGAATTGCACTCACATTTCAGTTTTTTGAAAAAATCGTTAAACCTCACATTGTGGGCTTTGATTGCTGTCTATATTTGATAAAGCCAAAGAACACAAAAAAGACAATCAAATAGTGACAAGTAGCTCAAACGATCGGGATATACCATTTGTAAAATCAACCGGCAAATTTTAAAACAATTTTATTCAACCGCCCTTTCGACGCCAAAAATGGTGTCGACTGATCCCTGTCGAGTCTACAACATCTCCATGTCGACGGCAATGAGTTGTGCGAATAGGTATCGACATTTTACGTGTCGTTTTGCTTCGACGTCGAATTGCGCGAACTGGGCCCATGGCGCTATAGGATAGATGCCTTTAAATAAATTACTTTAGAATCCCGAAGTACCTGCTATGAACAGCCAAAAGTTATCTAAACAACCGGAAGTTGATGTATGATGCAATAGACAGACTACGCAGGAAGACGATTACCTTCGGAGCCGCTCAAGGATCAAATCTAGGCTTGGATTTCTGGATACATTTCAGAATCCTATGATAAGATTCTTTGGATGAAGATGCCAGAAATCTTGCCATTGGGGTATGCAAATGACACATGGAAATAATCGTGGCAATCGTCGCAAGAAACACCCTTGGATCACTAGAAGACGAATCACCACAATGGTAGATGTGCGTGTAGCAGTAAATGATCTGATCACAAAGGACGCTGTTAAATACTTCAGCATAAGAATAGATACAAAACTATTGAGCCCAAATAAAATATGCAGCACAAAAAGCAGCTAAGCTAACTTCTGAGCTAAGCAGACTTATGGCTAATATAGGAGGCCCCTCAGTTGGAAACGGAAGGCTATTGTTGGCGGTCACATATGCCACCTTCTTGTGTGGCTGCGAAGTATGGGCCGATGTGCTCAGGTAAAAGAAGTATTTAAAACATATGACGTCGGTGCAACGAAGAGGAGCCCTTAGAGTTTGCGTGTTCTTACCGCATCATATCGGAGCCAACTCTATTGGTAATAGTCAGCGTGATCCCTATTGGTCATTTAGTCTACAAAAAGGAAGCGAATATAAATATTCTTAAGATAAACATTGATGTAAATGCGGCAAGAACGCAAGCTAGAGAACTCACAGTTCACAGGTCAAGGTAGGTGAATGACCAGGATGATAGGAAACCTATAGAAATGGTTGAATCGCACAAAAAATATCGATATGGAAACACGAATCACGACGACACCAATCCCATAATCATAATGTGAAAAGTGGTCGGTAGACGGACTATTACTGGAAGGGAGGTGGGCCAAATAACACCTAATAACGTGACTGGGTATCATGCTTTTCAGCAGAGAAAATATGCCAATCGATGTCTTAACCAAAGAGGGTAAATTGTATTTGTTTGGAAGTTAGGCGATTGAGAATGTAGAGTACCAAAATAAATGTTTGACCTTTGTCAAAGGCTTCGAGGAAAAGAGTTGCGCCTTAGAGCAAAGTTGTCTCGCTACCCTGCTTGTGACGAAATCCAAAATGTTAGATTAACTAGATTTTATTTATCTACAGGTAGATTATCAGTGGTTTGTGCATAATTTTCTCAAAAACTCAAAAGATTAACAAGGAAGAAACCTCTTGATTCTGAGTCGGTAGATTTATCATCAATTAAATAGGGACCGCATTGAATATAAATGCAGATTGAAGCTTGAATAACTTGTGCATTGGGGTTGTGAGGCACTGGACGATTAGGTGCCATTTTAATACTACAATAGTCTCAAATGTTCCATTTTCTGCCTTAAGCAAATAGGAGTACATTCTTCCGTAATTTTATAGTTTTGTAAACTGCAAGCTAAATTAAATCATTAAACAATCTCAACCCTTAACTGAGGTGTCAGTCTCTGAGCCCACAGTGAAATTTTAATTTTTTTGTGTATGGTCATTTTTCGCCCAACCCACAATTGTACCAATATCATATTAATATATTACGTGTACGAGAGTCATAGACTATGAAATATGAATAACTGAGGTAACTGCCTATGTAACCGCTGCTCCTTTTTTAAGCATATTTCGTCCATGTCCCCAGGTAAAGATTAAGAAGTTATTTGTATATAAATGTTTTCAATGTAAAAGGAATAATTACCTGTAACAATTAACACGGGACATCGTACCGTGTTTCCTTCCTTTATCTTAAACAGGAAAAAATTCCTATAATAGTTGAGTGGTCCTGACCAATCACTCCGGCGACTAAATACGTACTTATATGTATCGAGTATGTTGAAGTTGAATTCATTATCATAATTGGTAACAACTGATTTTCTTAAACTAATCACAGCCTTAGAATTATTATCAGCGAGAGCAGTCTTTAAACATTTCTCCAAGAAAACAGAGTGACGATTTGCATGATCCAGCTCTGGAATTATTGGCAGTTGAACAAACTGCAACCAGGTATGGTTGATTACTGCTTTTGGTGACAGACTATCCAGCATTAGATTTGGATGTGGCGCAGATATGCATATGAAACGATCAATGCTGTCTGGATTTGTGTGTGCAAAAAACCAACCCACAATTGCACCAATATCATGTCCAACTATTGTGGCACTACTGCATCCAAGTGAGTATATAAATTGTCGAAGTTCTTCGCATATCGTTTTTGGTGAGTACAACTGCCGCCAAATTGGTTTATCTGAATCATTGAAACCTTTCATATCCAATGCTACAACTCTAAAGAACCTTGATAGCTCCCCTATCTGGAAATGGAAAATATTGTAGATTACTAGAATTTTCTCTGCAATAACAAATATACCTTACCTGGTTTCGCCATCCAAGCCAACAGTCAGGAAAGCCATGAAGTAACAAAACCAAAGGGGAGCCACAGCTACCTGTTTCAACGTAGTGTAATTTTACACCCTGAAATTTAAAGACATTAAAATACTGAGTCACATTTATATAACACTAATTATATTACTTTATATTTAGGTAAATTTAGAAAACGTTTTGAACAGAAGAAGAGAGGAAGACAAACTATATCTGTCCACTAATAGGTGTCGAGATCTCTATATATTATCTCAAAATTTATATATACGTAACCTCCATGGAGTATACCCGTTTACAAATTATATGATAGCTTCCTACGTTGCAAGTAGGTTCCAATGTTCGGCAATTTATTAAGCCGTTAATAATGTCGACTGTAGGGGTCATGTAATTTCTGTGCGTCAGATTATAATTACTACTGTTGACAAGCTTATACTGATTTCAGTTATCAAGCCTTATTTACGTACTATGAGCCAGCATGTAATCGACGAATTTAGAACATGTTGTTGAACCGTATACCATAGAAGATTTGAAGGAACATTCGTGGTATGTCATGCATAAATTGGGAATTGCAAGATTAACTCAGGTCAGATGGACCATTTGATTTTAACAATCAAATTTTGAAGACATTAGTAAACAACAACCCGTGCCGAGATGATGAGAAAATTAGTAAAGGGGCTTAATGGATTATAATTAAGTTTATGGGATTCATACATGAGTTACCTGTCGATTAAACGAGGAAGGTAAATGGAGTGAGCATTACAACAAATCTGTTTCTCAAGTAACGAAATAATCCTTTCATGAATTCAAATGAAATCATTTAAAAAGACAAAAGACCGCGACTGTCTACAGAAAGATCAAGGACCAAGAACAATTTACACCGGACTCCAAGGGCAATATGTATATAAATAAAAAATTCTTTAACGCTTGTAAAGGGAATCAACAAGGAAACATTAATTTTGACGACATAAGTATACTGCGGTGAAACTATGAAATTTAGAAGAACCTGTGCTGCGTTTGTCAGAAGGTACAATTGAGTATCAAAACATGGAAAAAAGTTCCGCAGCCAAGCATATTTGTATACAATGAAGTATTACACACATAACAGCCAAGTAGATAATCACTAAAGTTCCTAAGTCTTATGCGAGGGGAATAATCAGTAAGTTTATTTTATCAATTTCATAAGCTCAAGGAACTACCCCATCTGAGGGAAGAGGAAGTTGGCGAATTTTTAACTAAACAAATATTAAAAGCAAATCATCCAAAATTATTTATAATAATTTACTAATCTCTGGTCCCTCTTAAAATTGTCCTTAATTAACGTGCAATGGCTGACATAATTTCCAACCACAAGTCCAGCGGGTAGGCACGTTGATTCTCAGCGAATCAGTTAACATTATGACAACTAGTGGTTTGCCCCAATAAAAATAGTATATACCTCTTGAACTTGTTTCTGACATCCTATCTGAACAAGTACTCGATGTTTGTGAGATACAGGCATCTCAAATCTGTGATACCCACAAATCTAGTTTCCACTCATGGATTAGTATTGCACTAAGCAAGACAATTAAGCTGGGTTCAATAAGTTTCTAGAGAAGTAATACACAGCAATTTAACGATTATCGCAGGGAATAATGTTATTATGCAGGCCAAGTCCTAATTTTGCAGGGATATCATATATAAATTGTGAAATAGTGTACGGGTCATTCCACGAAATTTCGACCAATTTTACCAGAAAGTGAGAAGTGACCATCTCCGATTTTTATGAAATTTTTCACACGTATTGCACCAGTATACAATATGTACAATATTTAGGTCAAGGATCTCATATTTATTAAGATATGGATAATTAAAAATTTTCGTTTTTTGTCAAAGCCCCACATTCAAAAATTCATAGAAAAATCGGGGAAACTTCTCACTGATTACTTCGTATTTTTAATAACTCTGTGGGCACACTTGAAAATTGTCCTGCCCTAATCCCAACGCGTTCCCAAGTTAGGATTTCGATATGTTTTCGCTAAGATTATAGGGTACAACATATAAAAAAACAAACATAAAATATATAATCATGAATGTGGCCTATTTTCGTTTTTTCGACTTGGAGTCCCATAAAACACATCTATACGAAATTTCAAAGTGATAGGTTGCTTCCCCTTCGAATTATTTCCAATAATCCAAAAATCCAATATGGCGGCCCGACCAAGGAGTGGAGGAATATGAACTATTTTCATTTTATTGGTTAAGCGTTTCATAAAACTGCTCCCTACTAAATTTGAGAGCTATACGTTGTTCCCTATTTGAATTATACCCAATAATCCAAAAATTCTATATGGCGGTCTATTGAAGGAGTGTGAAGATTCGGCCCATTTTCGAATTTAGACGTACAAATTTTCTGAAAGTAATATATACCAAATTTCAGCCTTCTAGCTCAATTCGTTCGAGTTATCGTATATACAGATGGAGGGACGGACGAACAGACAGACGGACATGCTTAAATTGATTTGCTTTCACATTCTGAGCATATGTATATAATTCATTCTGCTCTAGCATTATTGGTTCTACGCGTTACAAACGTTGGGTCAATACTAATATACCCTATGTATCATATAGGCTGTAGGGTATAATAAATAACTCCCAACCTGCTCTTCCTGTAATTAAAATCTGAGTGAAACTGTATTGTGTGCATCATAGAGCTGTCCCGTGAACTTAGGCAACACCGTTAAGAAAAATAACAAGCTTGCGTTCAGTATTGCCTCAAATTCCTAAGCTATGGACTTAGTTGTGGACCGTTCAAAACCAAAATCTTTATCAATCCAACTGCTCCAAATAAATACTTCTAGATATCACTAGCACAAAAATTTAGGTGCACATATGTAATATAGTTCCGAAGTAAATAAAATATGGCCAGAATATCATAGTTCTGAACAAGGATGAATATCAGAAGAACAATAATGATTTTTACTTCCTGAACACGATTTTGTTTACTATATGTAGAAAGCATACTAGAAGATTACATAGAAGATTATAACGTGCTGTCGATTAGAGAAAATAATTTGTAAGACTGTCTGGAAGTTGTGACCCGGCCAAAGGTCAGGGTCTAAGCAATCAATAGTTCCATTCAACTTTTGCTTTGCAAATCCGGTGAACCGATCGAGAGAAAATCATGTATTTCCTTTTACTGGAGGATTTTTAATAGGAGTACTACGTTTAGATTAGGGCAATCAGCAGTTTTTTCTCCTGTGTAGTATGAAAAGCAAAGGAAAATAATAGGTGTGGTATCGAGATAATATATAGACATTACTACTATAGTGTTTATGTATATAGATAAGGGAACATAAATGTCGAGTTTCACGTAATATGTTGAGAGTGATAAGAAATTACGTTTAACTAAATGAATAGCTGCTGTGTTGTCCACGATTCTGTTTCGTTCAAAGGTTGCAAAATCGAATCATAATAGTGACAAATGCAACTAAAATGATTTTTATGATGGCTGGATTTCCTTCCTTATAACTAACTAACTTAAGAGTAATCCAGTTCTCTGAGATGCTCTACATATTGTGATACTTCGAGTATATAATAAAAACATTCCTCCTATTGATTAGAAAAAATCTATTATATGCAATTCTCATTCACAAAAAGAGAACCAGGACTGTATGTATTAGTTATCAAGGAATTTTACTAAGTCATTCATTCAAATGTCTCCCATTAAATCCCAACTAAGGAGATACTAAGTAGAGTAGCAGGGCTACTGAAACGCCAGAAAACTATAGGAAAACTCGGAAACTTGAGGGTTAGACGAGCTGCCGAGATATTTGAACAGTCGCAAGCTCGGCGAGAAAACCAAGCTGGAAGGGTGGCACATCGTTGGTAGTTGGAGTGTTGTAGTAGTATCTTAGCATGTGGTATGTTCTATGGTAAGCTCCGCCATTAGTCTGGTCATCTTAACCCTAAAAGGGAACACTACAAACATTGTTTACAAAGAACTGTTAGGCTAAGATGACCAGTTCACTTATTTCTACTTATTTCTTTTTCGTTTTCAATATTTATTTATTTCGAACTCAACGCGGACGAAGTCGCGGGCATTAAGCTAGTTAGCATATAAATTTTTTGAGCTTTTTTATCTTCATAAAATCTGGAAGACTTATATGGCTTGTTCTTGTCATGGTTGGCGTGGAGAGCCAGAAGCGGTAAAATATAGTTCCTCATAGATTTAACTAATTAAAGAAAGAGCCAAATATTACAAAGTCCGGAAGTTTTGGTAGCATTGAGCTTCGTAAGCATTTTGATGACTAAAAAATTGAAAACTTCAATACCAGGAAAATGGAAAAGCTTAACCTTATCCAATAAGCCTATGCAAAGATTGAAAATCCTTTGCCATCTTTCTGGCTAGCGCCTTCTGATACTTTGATCAAATTGAAATTTGTACCGACTGATAGTAGGTGTATTACGTGTATTACGTGCTTATCTCATTTCTAGCAAATTGTTGTCTATATATTTCCGGAAAGCTGATTCATTATCCGTCAAAACTCTGAAACAGCCATCGTAAATTTAATTTGTAGCATTTGGCTTTTATTTTTAAAACAATGAATTGTTAATTGTATAACACAAACAGGTTAATTTCCCTGGAAAAAAATTTATTGAACGCAGCGTACCCTCCCTCTCCCTCCCCAACTTGCTTCGACCTCAAAATATTTTATTGGAATAAATATTGTAATGGAATAAATTGAAATTGAAATTGCCACCGGAACTTCATTTGTGGGTCAAGTTTCAAGAAAACCGATTCGGTAAAAGTGAGTCAAAAAATTGGGTTCACAATTTTTCAGGGGAATCTTTGGAGTCTTTTCTAAATGCTCTATATTTGCTTCAACCTAAAAATATTATATTGGCATTGGAATTACACATGTGTGCCAAGTTTCAAGAATATCGCAAACAGAATGTAGTTTTCAGATGTAGGTTTTACAACTTTTTTTGAGAGTAGTGGGTATTCCTCAAGGCTCAACTATATGACCGGTTTTGTCTAACCTTTACACAAAAAAGCGTCCTATTCAAATGGCGTTTTAAGCAGGCTATTTCTGATTGGGCATCTGCTTTTTAAAAAATCAGTAAACACAGTTCCTTTTTACCTCTACAGATTGGTTCCACATTCATTTCTTATGTGATAAAGTAAAACATTTGAGAGTTATAATAACAGGTACAAATCAAGAAGATTCACACTATATCACAGTATATCCAGGATTCGAAAGAACAACCTACTAGCGGTTGTGTGTTAAAAAATTGGTAAAAGAGTTCAATATACGATTTTAGATTTAAATATCAACTTACAAACTATTTAGAAAGGACTATAGACAGATATATTTGACAATTCTTAATTTATATTCGTCCATACGGGTCGAAATCGCGGACATTGTCTGTAAACACAAACAGGCACTCTACAGAAGTAGTTAGCCTCCTAGGGATAGATATAATTTTTGAAGACTTCCATACTATAGGAAATTTTGAGCTCACGATAACATTTTTGAGGACAATTGTTAGACTAGAAAAAATAATGGGGAGAAGAATTTTCGTAAACCTTGGAAGATTCACGGAATCAAACTACTGATTTTATAAACATCAGGGCAGAGACAAACGAAACCAAATGGAAACTCTTATATAAAAAATGTGTTGGTGTAAAAAGCATTTTTTCTTATAGGTGAAGAGCACGCAGGGAACCCCGTAAATCAACATTTCCCCCTGGCAATTGTTGTTACTGCGCTCTATCAAACCTCTTTAACTCCATATAGGCCCGTGAGGATTATAGCAAATCCCTTCACCAATCCAAGAATCAAAATGCTTCACTTTTCCAGTTTTCGCCAAGTCCATTTCCTTAATCATTACCTGGTCTAAGGATAAATCAAATCTGACCGTGAGTGAGTCAGATCCAAGCATCAGGATCAGATTACTAGACTGCGAAGCACTGGCACATGCTCCTTGTTGTTGACACATGCTCTTTGTTGTTGTTATTTACCGTTTGCCAGTATCTCAAGATATCGAGAAGAGCTGCCAAAAAACAGATTGATGTGTGATTGATAAGATTTCATTTTCATAGAACAATTTCTAATTCCTGATAAGACTTCTATTTTAGTCTTTGTTTTTTTGGTCATGACAATGAAAAACAACATAAAGATTTTCGCACAAGTTCGAACCGCAAAAACTTTATCTAAGTTGTTCGGATCTTCATCTATACCTTTCTACCTTTCCCTCTATTAATATAATAAACAAAGTTTCGTTTGAGTACAAAAATTTTTATGACTAGAAGTTAAGACAGACCAAAGAGAAATTTCTTCATTACAGTCGAAATATGACTTAACCTCAAAATTTTTGTAGTTGTTGTTAGCTACAACACTTCATGCCTTACAGTTCAAAAGCTTTTAAACCAGTGTTGATGATTCATGCATTCATCCAGTCCAGTCAGAAATGGTTACAAAGTCCGGAATATTATGATTCTAGTTGTTTTGAAATGTGTGATTAAATTGTTACTTGATAATTAGTCAGTCTTTCCTCTGGACTGAAGAGATGTTAAACAGCGAAGTGTCTACAGAAAGATCACTCTCTCTCTCAATGAACATTTACACTGCCAACTAAATAAGTACTTGCAAGCAATTAGGAAATTGAATTTACAACTATCGACTACATATTTATGCCGGCAAATATTATTTGAGTGGGATAAAGAACACATATTTTACCAGATTTAAGCCTACCTTTGACTACGTTGATAAGCAGGAGAATTCAGAATATAACTTACTCTTTCTTCTCTCCAGGTTATTCGAAAAAAACGTATGTTCTTGTATATTTTATTCCTACTTAAATTTTGAACAGCTGCCATGTTAGTGGTCAGATTATGGTCCGACTTATTTTGAGCCGCACATGGAGATGACCAAGTACAACGAATAAATACAAAATTTTTATGAAATAAGGATCAACCCTTAGCCTTTAACCTCTTAAACAAAATCTCTACTTTGAAAAATTTAAACACAAATTGAAATTCACAGTATATCTAGACTTGGGGACAAAGTACACTTATTTTTATATATCCCCTAAACGCATACTATTACTCCAATTTACAGAAGAAATCATTGTAATTAGTGGTCGATGTGCTACACAATTTATAAGTAGAAAACTGCACGTTGTAAGCATTTTTTTTCTTTTGAAACAAAAAATAATTTGATAAAGAAAAAAAAGAGAGAAAAAAAAATAAAAATTACCTTTAATTTCACATATGAATGCTGTCCAATTTTGTTGTCTACAAGAATTGGAGGAGGTTTATCATGGTATCCATCATACTCTCCACTATCTGAAGTCTTGCTATTTTTTGTCTGACTTATGCTATTCCACAAAAGAAACACCAACCACTTCGCTAGCACCCACGAACCAATAAATATGGACTTAATATAAAAGACTAAAATAGTACTTTTCGGCAATAATTCTAGCACTTCGTACGCCTTCCTACCATTCTTCATTTTGACGAATTTGTTATTCAGAGCCTTCTGATAAATTTTATTGGCACATTAACGGGCGAGTGTAGATAACCGAACACTCATGGACAAAAGTGAAAGTTCAACAAGACCGCACTTCAAAACGAATAAAACCCGGGATTATACCAAATATTTGATATTTAATTGATTCACAACGAAATCACTTAGTTATCACTAGACGAGCTGCTGTAGAAAAATATTCCGGCGACACATAGACATAGATCATTTCTTCGCATTTTTGAATACATTACACTCAATATATTATGTGGACGGCAGTAGTAGTCATTCGGCGCCACGTCTTCGTTCCGATGATCTTCTCTGGACCCAGTCTAATTTTGCACTAACTGTTTACAACAGCCAACTCTACGATTGTGTACTAGCGCTCGGAACGTCGCTTATCACTGCGAGAATGTTAAATTAACTTCGAACCCTAGATAAGCAGTGGAACCATTTAGATAACGAACATCGGTGAAGAGACTCTTATCATATAGTGTGAGTCTGGCGCGATAGTGCGATTCAAATGCCTGGGGACTGGGGCGCACCTTGTTGCACTCTTGTCTAATTCCTCCAAGAGCTCAACTGAGGTCAAACTATGTCCCCGAAGATCACTATTTCCAGATTTCAGATTGCTTCCAGTCGTGAGTTATCTCGCACTCAGCACGGAAAAATCGAATGTTTTTAAATGAATTTAATTTCTCGTTATCGACAGCACTTCGCTTATCCTCAAGTGCGTCAAGCATATTTGGCATGCTACTATCAAAGTTCGAAGTTTCCTTTCCAAACAAATTTCATGTTTTTCATTACATAATCAATAAATATAAAATTGAGAGATTTAAAAACAAATGGCGACAAGTTATCCGCACCATGTTAGGTTTCAGCATTTATTACTTTTTATTACTTTCTGCATCTAACTAAGTTGGATTCAATTACAATCGTGTTATAAATATCAGTTTTGAGTAGCAAAGGTCGTGCGTGGTAAGCACGATTCAATTATTAAATATTATCTACATTATTAATAAATACAGCGAGGAAATTAATAATAAACTTTTGAGGATTAACAATAATTCTTACTTAGAAATTTAAAGAAAGAAATTAGAAAGCGAATGAAAAAAGTAAAATAGCAAAAAATAACATTATCGAAGATCTACAAATTAAAAACACATCAAATACACACAATGAACGCTATTTATTCTACAGAAATATGCATCTTAAGAATGGCAAATATCAAGTTTCAAAAATTTGTATGAAATCCGCAGGTACCTACATCAGCATCATACATTCAGTTAAACATAATAGAAAGGTGGACAGCTGAGCCTAAGATTGTTTGACCAAAAAATAATTAGTGTGACATCAAACATAGAGAACATTATTATAGAAACATAAACATTGAGATTTACTAATGTTTAACTGCATCTGATTGTATTTGAATCAGTTGTGAAAAGCTTTCAAGTGTGAACTGATTAATATGCTTGACATTCCGGTTAGATATGATTGTACGTTACATTGAACGTCTAAATCGCAGACAGCACTTGGTAACCCACCAAGTAAAATAGATCCTTAGGATACTCTTTACAATATCCAAATCAAGACATTACATCGGCCGGTTCTCCTCTTTTTGTGCATTTTCTTTTTTATTATCCTGTTTTCTACTTAAAAAGATCATAACAAAAAGAACCAAAATGTGCAAAAATTCCTTCTCATACATTATAGCCTGAAAAATACTAAAGATTCATTTCTTATTTCTATTAAGTTCCTCTAAATATAGTTCTTCCAGTTCAAAAATAACAAATTTCGAGTCAAACAAAAAATTATTCAACTCATAGACCAATCTTGTCGAGAGCAACGTTTGGAATAGGGATTTCAATAGATTTTTGGGTCTTGATTACAAGAAAAATAGCCACAAAACCCCATTACATCAGGTCTTTCCATTATTCTGATTTTTATTTGGTCTCTGTATACTCTATAGAAAACAGGTCTGACGATTATTGTAAAACTCTAAAATTTTCTGCTGCACTTATAAATGTCTTTATAACATTCTAATGGATTGCTACTCGTAAAACCTAATTATATAGACATTTACTAATTACTATTAACCACAAGAACGCTATTATCTCCGCAAAGCACCAGAAAACGCATATAACTGGGAGCATGGACATCCTTCAAAGAAATCATTGCTGACGTGATGGAAAAAAACTAAGTTCATATTCGTAATCAGCAGCCCCAAAACCGGTTTAACAAATATAAATAAGCACAATAAACCCCCCAAAAAATAAAATATTTAAATATTTAAATTTTGATACCAGAACTACACTCATAAATTAGAAATGGAAGAGTCATTCATATTCACAGATTTATATAAAAAAGTTCCAGTAAATGTTTGACCTTCGAAATATTCCACCGCCTATTTATTTTATATAGATATAATAAAAAAAAAAAAAAAATTTTATTTTAAATATTTTTATGCAAAGGAATTTTCTGCAACACGGAGATTACGTACGATACATCATTTTGCATCGGCACCGAAAAGGAGAATTTTCCTTTAATAAATAAGAATTTAAAAGTTTCATATGGCAACCCCCTGAATGCAGTTGCCCAATTTGACTTATTTTCTTCCAAGATATTTTATTTTTACTAAAGAATCTGTGTGTCAAATTTTATCTATCTACCTTGAAGTATTTTCGTTTTAGAAGAAAAAAAGCGATTTTTTATTTGATATAGCTAGAGGTTTCATATGGCAACCCTATGAAGGAGTTGTCCAAATTGGCCCATTTTCGAACTTGATCTTTCAATTTTAATAAGGTATCTGTCTACTAAATTTCATGTCTCTAGTTCAAAGCGCTTTCGAGATAACGCGTGGACAGACAGACAGACGGACATATATTAAACGATTTCTTTCTTAATGCCAATATAGTTTATTTCTATGTATCCTGAATATTTTTATGCATTACAAAAGTTTGCTCAAAGCTACATATAATACCCTAAATCTATCTAGGGTATAATGTCGTTAATAATATTAGACACATAAAATGCAATAGAATCTCTCTTCACGGCATCATTCTTCTTTCAAATTACATTTTTCTAGTATTTTTCTTCAAATTTTAACAATTGTCAGTGTCATCTTCAAAAGCGTTTTTCCGTATCCATATTCATATACAAAATATTGCGTCAAATGAAATACGTCTTTGTTTTCGTGCTTCCAAATAAGACCCCACCAGATAAGTATTACTTCGATCTTTCAATATCGAACTTTGCACTTTGCTAAAATATTTTATCATGTGACGAATTTATAGACTCTCCGATAAGAAATTAAATTAAATACTCACTTTTCGCAAATCATTGCATAAAACCTTTCCTATCGTGTAAATGTCTTGTCAATCTTATCTAACGATATTCTCCTTATTGATTCTACAACAACATTATTCAAATTTTTATAAATTTAAATTATAATTCAAATAAAAACAAGAGTCCAAAAGTCCATTAACATGACGTTATCGAGACGGAAAACGTGAAAGTCGAGCATTGTATAGATAAGTATAGAAAAATGAACATCCAATTGTTAAGTACTTTAGATAACAAGTTTTTCAACTTAAAAATGGCCAGAGGGCTGTGATTCACATACTTAACTACCTTTTAATAGTATTTGCTTCAGTAGTGCTTTAAACACGATTTTATAATCAAACCATAAAGATTCAGACAAATCCTGGAAGGGAATTAAGGAAATAATACACTGACACTAAAAAAATACAAAAAACTATATTCTTCCCACCTAAACCAATATAAAATAAAATTATTAAAATAGCATGTTATTCAACCTGCTGTAAGAAATGAGAGCCGAAATGCAATCTCTACTAAGTTCTGTGGAGAGTCAGATTTATGACAAACATACAGTTCTCTTGTTGGAGATGCGAATAGTCGCCTAAATAAAAATTACGCAATTAATATGAATCGATTTCTAATTTCTAATTTATACCCTATGGCCCAAAATACTTGTTCATTTCCATTTTCAGTCTTCACAGAAATTAGAATGCCGTGTTCTTTGATAGCAACTAAACTTTTATGACTATTGGGTTTAGAACTCTCTTGAGAAAGCAACCGTCGAAATCTACAAAAAAGAAATGTTCTTTTTTTATGCTACGTCACTTGTGAGCGAAAACTTACTTTTTTGTATTTTGCAATACTGTATGAATTAAATGACAAGCGCTACGAAATTTATCAATGAGAAGTCCACAATGGATGTCAGGTGGTGACAAAATCATCCCAGTTCCAAAATCTAAGTGAATATAATGCAAAAGAACATTATCTGCTCCTGCTGTAATTCTGCAAGTGGAAAATTATATTGAAACGGACGATATCGAAATATTATTTTTATGATGCAAGAAGGGCTGTGTTAAATTTGCCTTAGACAAAAAGAACAGAAGAATCAATAGATAAAGAGAAAGTAAAATATAAACTGTTAGATTAGTCGACATGCATATAAGTACTAAGAAATCATAAATTCATTTGAGATCTTCTCTATTTGACTGTTACAGAGACGAGCTACAGATCGCCGATTGAACGTCCGGATCGGAAGCCATATTGGCAATCGTGAATTGCGTGGAACGCCTAAAGGAAGTTTATCAACTATGCGTTAATAAAAACCTTTGCCAGAATCGAAATTGCTATTTGATTTGTAGTTAGAAGAATCGGTGCTTCTCCCTTGTTTCTGAATATGGGAGAGTTTACATAATGAATATGATCAATGAAATATTTTCTTTAGAGCTTTAGCCAGGAAAGTAGCGCAACCCTTTCAAAGTAGGGGCAAAACACCTTCAGATCCGATTTTCCATCATTTTGAATAATTTCACAAGGAAATTAATAAAAATTTCATGAGGTGAAATTGTTAGTTTAAAATCCTCATGAAAATTGAATTTGTGACTACTCGTTGTAGTGTGTGTGCCAGGCAAATCAATCGGCGCACTGACGATGATCAAATTGACTTGCTGTGATCGAAACTCTTTATCCACCTAGAAAGAAATTTTCTATTCATGTGTTGCCGACCGACTTGCCTGGCACAAACACTCACAATCAGTAGTCACAAATTTTCTATTATTTGAATGATTTTATTAAAAATTAGATGAGGTAGAATTTGAAAAATATTTTTCGAAGTGAATTTCACTTTAGAATTTAATTTAATTTGAAATGTTTGTGTTCACCAAGTGCTTCCATCTTGTGTTAAATTGCATGCAAAAACTATTCTATTCTTTATGACAGGAATGCTTAGGCATAAATTAAGTAAGGATTCATTAAACCAGCTAAAAATAAATTAAGCATAAGCGATAAATTGGAAAAGAAAAGTTATGACCTAAAGCTAGGAAAACCAAGTATCAATTTTTACCTGTTTGGAATGACATCGGATATTTCTTTTAAAAATGAATCCCTCATCTCAGACATATCAAAACCACTCGAACTTTTATGACTTTCCTGAAAATATAAAACTACAACTCGTCTTGTAAATAATTTGTAGAAAAATTTTATTACAGGAAATTCATCCCAATCAGAGTCACTATCACATCCCTCCAATTTCTGATTAGAATCTTCACTATGCGTAAGACTTTGAACGGATGATCCACCCATCGATGAGTTTACTCTCACATCATCGGATGATATGCTGGAATGTTTAAGTATCGACACCACTTCTGTCTTCTTCTTACTAAGTTTATCCTGATTTTCATCAATATTATTGACAACTTCCGGCCGTTTATTTGACGGAATCCATACTCTCGCTAAAGCCTCAATTCCACCGTGTCGTAAATGATCTAATGTTTCTTGAATTTCTTCGATGTAAAAAAGTGAAGGCCCAATAATCTTTTCTTCAATTGTTCCAGATTCAGTCATTCTACGAGTTGATTCGAAAGCTTGCAGTATTACAGCTACCGTTAATTGGTTTCGGCTAGATATTGCCAAAAAGTATCGACTATAACTGGAATTTTAGTAAGATTTACACAAAATTATGTAATTTTAATTACTTGGAAGACGAAGACATGGGAATCTCCACCCAAATGACAAGATCTCGCACAGTTTGACGCTCAATGAAATCGAATATCCCTCGACATCTCATAAAACTTTCAATACCCAATAATTGACCGAGTGGAATTAGACTAGCCAGCAAATACGATCTAAAAAATAATGCACTGCCAAATATAAAAAATTCACGATGAGAATTTAGTGGCTCCTCATTCCAGTCTCTGTAGTCCATTGCTTCCATTTCACTCAAAGCGTCAAAGATTCTCAGTTGAGCTTCTTTAGGAAGTGAAACCAAACGGCACTCTGGTAAAAGTGTCTCAAACGTAATTGTACCTCTGCACCGCTTCAAACGTACTTGGATTATATCACAAATATATCCTAATTCTACTTTCATATTTTCTGACAAAGAAAAATCCATGTTATCATAACAGAACTTAATGTATTGGGTCAACTCGTTCATTCGTAGTTTTACTTCTTTCTGCGATGCATATTTTGAACAAATTCCAAATGCAAGGAGTACTGTATGAGGTCATTACCATATTAATCTATTATATATTACACATAGACTAAATTACCTCGTTCATAAGCGTGATAGCAAACATTCCACTTTGCTCCATCAATTACTAATGTTGTTAAAACTGGTTCAGTCTTCATTTCCAATTGAAGAATAGAATTCAAAGTTAAAATGCTTCCACGAATGGAGTACAATTCTGCATAATAATAATATACATTCATTTTAATATTACACTGAGAATATAGAATAGTAAACATGTACCATTCTCCTCTTTGTTCGGATAGCTAAATATAACATCAGTGCCTTCCGTTTCACTACCAGAGAGATCCAAATTTAATATCAGCATGCAAAAGCAGGGTTTATTAGTGGGCTCCTTTTCAGAGACATCAATTGCAGTGCATAATAACTTATTGGCAGATTTTACAAACTGTTCAAAACTGGTAACTTGATTTAGAGCACTATTACTGGCAGAGCTGTATTCGTCGTTTATATTTTTTTGAAATTTGAGCCTAATCTTGGTGGGTTTTGTATAATGTGCAAGAATTTCATTTACGTTTTGAACATTAATCTCGACGTCATTGATCGATTTAAATAAATCACCCACTTTTACTTGCTTTTCTGTGATAACATTGGAATTAATCATAAATCCAGCTACCATTAAACGAAAACCATCTCGGAATGTACTCGTTGAAAACCCTGTAACGGACGTGAAAAATTATTTACTATTATAAAATGATATCTTTTATTCAGGCAACGCAAATTTAGCAATTTGAATTTTACTACGGATAACAAATTAAAGACAAATTAGATATTTTTATGTATCAGGATTTGAAAACAAAAAAAGAGAAAAAAGCGCTTGACGGAACTTAGACTCAGAAATGGAAAAAATAATTTCTTACTTGTTTTAAGTTCCACAGAAATCAGAAAATTGGCTTCTTCCTCAAAATTTTCTTGATTTCTGCGGAACTTAAAAAAAGTAAGAAATTATTTTTTTCCATTTCGAAGACATGTCCCATGATGACACTTTTGGTCAGTCTGTGAGAAATTGCGTCAAACAGGAGACGTTTTTAACGAGATATGTCGAAATCGATCCACATGTCTCCTTAATGTCTATGAAAAAGCCAAATTTGATACTTGAAACCTTTCCTTAAAGAAAATTTATGGACACCCTCGAAAAGTTCTAGAATAGCACAATAAGTTGAGCGAGACTTTCCAGTAAATTGCATTGAGGCCCAGAAACTCCGATGCGTGCATATACATCCTCGAAGATCGGAAGAGATCGGAAGAG
>QYTT01088242.1:0-18979 GCA_006980735.1 Dasypogon diadema | reverse complement strand
CGCTTGACGGAACTTAGACTCAGAAATGGAAAAAATAATTTCTTACTTGTTTTAAGTTCCACAGAAATCAGAAAATTGGCTTCTTCCTCAAAATTTTCTTGATTTCTGCGGAACTTAAAAAAAGTAAGAAATTATTGTAAGAGGAAACTTGGAAAAAAACCAAAACCGTGTCTTAACAACTATTTTATTTTGACTAGCGTTTACAGAGGCCTACCAACGACTGACTGACTAACTGATTACATCTGGAATATCGCTTCTCGATAGCCTGCTACTGTTAGAATTTTGCGAATACAATAGCGTAAACAAAAGAACAATATACATTGTAATAGTTATCTCTAAAAATAAGAAAATTAAGACTTTATAGGCATTTTAAATATTTTGAACATTTAGAAGAAATTTGAATATTTACTTAAAATCCGATTACATTATTTTTTCCATTTCGAAGACATGTCCCATGATGACACTTTTGGTCAGTCTGTGAGAAATTGCTTCAAACAGGAGACGTTTTTAACGAGATATGTCGAAATCGATCCACATGTCTCCTTAATGTCTATGAAAAAGCCAAATTTGATACTTGAAACCTTTCCTTAAAGAAAATTTATGGACACCCTCGAAAAGTTCTAGAATAGCACAATAAGTTGAGCGAGACTTTCCAGTAAATTGCATTGAGGCCCATAAACTCCGATGCGTGCATATAAATCCTCGATCAAAGAGGATATCTGACTTCCTTACTAATTAATGTAGATGATATATTAATTGCCACTCGAGACCAGTAGAGAGCCAAGAATATTTAAAGTAAATGACCGAATTTGACCTAAATACCTCGGAGTTGTGGGATAGGCATTAAATTAAACCCGCCTGTAGAGTTTTCAGGACTTCCATAGCAACAAGAACGACGCTAGACTCTACTATTGCAGCCGAAAGCAAATGATTTTCTTTTAAACAATTTGAATATTTTTATGTACAACGCTGTTACAAGAATCTTTACTTAGACGGAATCAATTGGGAGAAACTGTAACACTGGCCGCTAGTCCTATTCTGGTTGGGCTTTCACTCCTTATAGCAAAAAACAAGGATATCATAAAATTCTAACCGTCACTCACTTACCTAGTAAGGCTTCCGTCATGGATGCTCTTCGACCAAATTTGAAGCGATTTTCTGGATTGATTATTGCCTCTATTTCCTTGATTTCTCCCTGGAAATTTTCGTTGAACGAAATCTTAGGCACCACTTCACCTTTACTTTGGGACTGTGAAGGTTGATTTTCTCTTTTATTGTCACTATTTCCAATAAAACGTGTTAATTTATTTTTCTTTCCACTTCGACGAGTAGAAGCTCTGTTAAAATCATTCCTCATAACATGAAAAGCAGTCTCATTCATCCCAGATCGTGGAAATGCATGACAAATGTATTCAGCATAAAATAAGGATCCATCAGCCGAAACATGATTTTCCCAATTAGCAATATAGCTGTCATCACTAAGCTCCAAAGAGATTTTAAGTAAAATCCTTTATCGTACCTCATTTTTACCTGCAAGAGCCGGAATAGCATGAACTGGACGAACAACTGGATGATCCTTCTCCCCATTCCTCAGATGAAGTTGACCGTTTAAGTTGTTCTCTACGACTTCCATCCGCTTTGCGTTCCAAAAGAGAAGCATCCTCTTGATTGTTCATATGGAGAAATTGGGCTAAAATCCAAAACTAAAATCCACCTACGAGACGCAATTGCATCCAGCGTCTAGTGAAGTCAACAGGTGGTTGACCCCATCATGTATGATCGAACATAAACATATGTTTGACAACTCCATTCCTCCACATTCCATACAGAAGAATGCACGGAAATGAAATCAGGTTTTTATTACAAAATTGTCTGCAGTTTTCCTAGTTATATTATAAATTAATTCATTCTTGCATTATTTATTATATAATTGTTTACATACATGTTGTTTAAAATAACATTATGCCTTGTTTTTCCAGGTTAAACTGTAATTTAAATCTACATCCGTTCTAATTCCTTAAAGTTGCTTATTAGTTCCAAAATCGTTTGGATGGTGACGCTGCACTCGTAAAGGAATTATCAGTGGTTGACAATTCAATGACAACTGCTGTCAAATAAGTTGTTTACGTTTTGGGACGTTCATTTGCCTTGGGGAAAATGTCTCTATTTCCAGCTTACACATTAGAACCCAATGATTCTAACAGTAGTAGCCCTAATGAACCAAAGAGTAAGTAATCCCAATAAATATAAGCAAATTTTTCAAAATCTTTTTTTCTAGACGAAGATTCATCTTGGTTAACGAATCCAAGTTTCACAATCGAGGATGAAAATGAGCAGAATAACGTTGTACAAATCTCTTCTTCGGATTCAGAATTATCTAAAAACTCTAACGAAACTGAAGATGTGCCAAGTGCTTCCAAAAAGGTAAAAGTTCATAAAAAGAAAAAGAGCCGTGAAAAGAAAGGAACACCCGAAGCAAAACTAGAATTCACAGGAAACGAAGAATATTACGTTGATAAGAAGTCAGCAAAGGGCTATAACACCGTCAATAGATTACATAAACCCGCTTGTCCAAGGTAAGAAAAATTATTATTAAAGTCTGCGTGTTTTACTTGATTGCCCAACATTCATTCAAGCTATTAGCCAGGCCGCCGACGATATCATCTTCGTTGTTAGATTTGTTTTCTCGATTAAATTTCTATGCTCATATAGAGTTTATTTTCCACTTGTTCAGAGTTAAAATTTAGTCACTTAATTGGTTTTTTAAGTATAAATTTCCTTCCTTTCAGTAGGGATTTATAACTTCTAAGGAATTTACTCTTGAGTTAGAAATATTTTCGCGGTTACCCATAGAGAATACTCATAGAGTTTATATAACGCGGAAGAAACGTTTGTTACAAATAAATAAAATTTTCTTCCAGTTATTAAATCAAAGACCTCATCGCTTGATCTGAAACAGTTTTTTCATTTAACAGGCATTTGCAGTGTGAGAATTAATCAAATTAAAATTTTGTCATTTAATTCATTCTCTATGTAGCCTTTATCTCTGTAAATTATAATAGATAATTTGGGATTTCCCTTAATTTCTTCTAAATATCGGCAGTTGCATTAAAAAAGTCGATGCCATTAGAGCCAGTGTTTTCCATTGGCCTGTGGGCTGGAAGGTAGCGCCTTCTTTTGCAAATTTGTAACATATTATCCCATTCCTATTGGCATTGCTTAACTCTCTTCGTATTTGTGAATGCTCTGGCGATAAAATAAAATGTCTACAAAGGGGCAAAGAAAGGATAAGACTACATGCAACACGAAAACAATTGAGGAGAGTGGTAAGATCGCCACCGAATCAAGTGGCGGTGGCAAACTACTGAATGCATTAAATTTCCAGAATTTTTATCCAATTGGAACATGTAAGCAAATGGATCTTGTGTAGCCAGATCTGTTAACCAATATCGACGGTTTCCTGTAGCAAATGGAGGTTTTAAAATGAAAGGACAGTAGTATGTGAGAATGAGCTGGTTAAATTCCAAAAGAGTAACGTTGATCTTCAAAACCTAATTGATGACCTTGGCCGTGTACAACGTTTGAAGGACGTTATTGTATGAGATATCCCCTGCCCTCCTGAGCAGAACTTGAAAGGTATTTTTCAAAACATTGCAGAAATATTGAGGTATTCAGCGATATCTTTTGAATCTAAGCAAAATGGCCTGCGATTTTCGTACGTTTGCCTTTTCAATTTGAGCAAAATCTTTTATGTAGTCTTTCCTTAAACAAAAAACATACAAAAGAACAGTTCTTAGTCAAGCCACTGCCTAAGGAATGATGAATGTCATCTCATGTGTGTGTCCTGTTTTCCTCTTACACATTGCGAGTGTGCTGTAGTGTCCCAATATCCTATTTGCCGATATTTACAATTTCTCAGTTTGTGGTAAAGATATCTTCTTGTTTCAGATAATCACATTTTCTCAATTACATTTTATAAAAACTAATACTACTTGAATTTTGTTACTCTTTTTTTCTATTTGTACATTAGATATAGTGTAAGAATTCCTGTAATTGGATACTACAAGAAAAACGTTGAAAGAAGCACAAAACGTTATTACACGAAGATTCGGTCCATTCTTGAAGATGATCCTATCGACATTGGCACCTGTAGTCCATTAAGTGAAGAAGAATTTACAAGCAAGAATAAAGAATTTAATAAGAAAATAAATAAAAATCCCAAAGACGTGGACCTTTGGATTGAATATATTAATCACCAGGATAAGACTCCCGCGAAGTTAACAAAAACGCAGTTAGCAGAAAGGAAAATGGAAATAATCGAAAAATCTTTAGTTCATAATTTGGGCAATGAAAAGCTATACAAGGCTTACGTCGAAATAGTGGATTCAACGTTCCCCTCTTTCGAGGTCAGCAAGTTCTTAGATCAGCTTTTAGCCAAAGGTATCTAAGTGGGTATTTTTATTAATATATTCTGGTATTACAATCTTATCGTTTAGATCCCACCAATTACATTCTGTGGAGTGGACAAATTTTAGCGACTCAAGGATCAATGGCTCGATGCGTCGTTCCCAATGTATTAAAATTGTACGAGGAATGTATGCAAAAGATGTACCGAAAATCCCAAGAAGATGAAATTATGCTAAGTACGTGTTGAAAATTATGTTTTTCACTAAATCTGGAACTAATTTTTCCCTTTCAGAACTTTTTACAAATTGTGCCTTGTTTCTGCGTCAATCAGGCTTAAGTGAACAGTTCTTTGCACTGATAAGACTCGCTCTCGAATTGAATGTATCCGTGGATAAATTTTCAAAAATTCAACCATCAGAAAAAGATCAACAAACATTGATTGAGTACGAAGAAGTCATTTTAAAATCCGGCCTACCTATGAATGAGATTTGGTTGCGTATTGAGAAACTTCGACAAAACTATAACTTTCTTCCTTGTCCTCAAAACACCAAATGCAGTGATCCCCAAAGGATTGTATTCAATGAGGATATTTGTTATTTTATATATCCTATGGCTCACAAGGAGAACTGTTTTTCACTAGTGATTATCATTTTGAGACTTCTCAAAATCCCATTTTTACCAAATTCATGTCTTCGTGATCGGTTTCTATTCAGGTGTGAAAATCTCAACGAATTTGATTCGATTGAAGAAGTTCTTGCTGTTTTTCTGCATCAAACCACAAATTTATCGGCAAATGACTCGAGTTTTGATTTAACATTGTACGAATTAGCCAAAGAGTCGGTGTCCGGACCCTCTTTTCTGAATGTTAATATTGGACATGAAATATATCTGAATGCTGTGCTAGATGTTCTCCTGATTTGTGCAGAATGTTTTAAAGGTGACGAGCGGAAGCGATCTATATTTGTAATTATGTGGCTGAGATTCGAGAGGATTTTAGTAATCCTCCAGAAATACGCTGAAAAGCTGTCACCCGAGTATATTAAAAAGGTCAAGTCGAAAGTGAAAAATATGCTCAAAAAAGAAGAGAACAGAAACATTCTTAACTTTTACACTGAATACGCTCTTATAGAAGTGGAATTTGGGAATCTACATGTAGCAGAAAATATTTTTATGGCATCAATAACTGAGGGGAGTTCAGATGTTCCAAACTCTGACTTTTGCTCGGCTTACGTTAGTTATGCTGAAGTTCTTCTAAAAGAAGGCAATACCATAAAAGCTCTGAAAGTTTTGACTTGCTATATCCTGGGAATACCTATAACGCAGCTGAACGAAGACATTTTAAGTGAACCGAAAAAACTACTTGCTCTTAAAAAGATTACAGAACGGTTAAATGACTTGATTTTCATTGAAAAAAATGTAAAGATCATGGAATTGGAGCAGTATTTCCTCCCTGACTATCTGGTTAGCCTAATAAAAGCCAAAGCATATTATCAAGTTCTTTTGAATGCCAAACTGGAGGCGATGTCTTTTCTAGAAAATATGTTGCGGCACTTCATTGAAAAGAATCCTAGGCATACATATCTGAGAGAGAATATTTTTGAAATTTATTTAAAAATAATGCAGTATCCGGACAAGACTTGCATTGTTTCAAATCTCTTAATATATGAGACTATCTCACGAGCCCTGCAAGAATTCCCTGAAAACTTGTACATTCTTAGAACGTGTGCTTCTCTGGAGGGACCATCATGGTATAAAGTTCGCCGACTACTCACTAAAAATTATTCTCCTGTTCCCATAATTTTTCTGATCGCATCGGCACGTTATCGATTTAATAAATACCAAAAACAAATTGACCAAGAACACAGAGATCCCGAGCTTGCTTCAGATATTTACAGTTTTGAATCAGCTTATAAACAGCGAGTATTGAATATACTAAAATCAGTGACAAGTAAGGTGTGTCCTCTTCGCAAAAACTCTTTAATGTGGAGGCTATACTTGAGAAGTCTATCTGATATTCAGGCAACTTTTGAACGAAGTAAAAATGTTCTGTATACAGCTTTAGATGAGTGCCCGTGGAATAAGGTATGCTTTTTAAATTGTCTTAAATCAAAATGTTATTTGTAATTTTGTAGGCACTATACCTTGACGGATCTGTGTTTGTACCTCAAGAACTATCTCAATTGCAAGATTTGATAATTGAGAAACAGTTGAGGATTTATGCGTTACCCGAAGAATTGGAAATTCTTCGAAATGATACTTTCGAAGCTGCAAAGTAGAATTTTAAATAATGAAGCAGTGTACATAGATTTTAATAAAAGTTTTAATTTAAGATAAAAGATGCATTACTTCCCTAACTTGCCCAATGCTCACACATAAACCAATACATTGCATTATTGGAGAGGGACTTCTGAATTTTTCAAGTTATTTTTGTAAGTTCTTTTATTCTTATCGATTACTGATTTTATTATTTTTACTGTATTAAGGTATTTTATCGTATTTTAAGAAGTTGAACGCTGAAATTATAAAAAAATCTTTAAAGTTTCGTTAGGTAGTTGGATCTTATTTTCTATTTATTATTTTCTTATTATTAACTCTTCGGAACTCTGTGGCAAGGTGTCGCAACTTGAGGGGTGTCATCCTTTTACATATAAATTTCACTAACCTGGGACTAACCTTACTAACTCTTACATGTTGCATGCTTGTCGGGGAGCCCAATCTTTGTACATTATTTCGAAGTGTGTGAACACTAATGCAGAGATGGTTAAATGGTTCTTGGCTACAGACTAAGAAGTGTGCCTTCAACATGTTAAAAACATTCTTGAAAGAAATTTCATGTCTAGTAAGTATTTTTGTGAAGTGTTCCATAAATTTTAGTAACAAAATTGTCGAGGTGATTATTGGAAGAGGGCAGCATGCAGCATAAATTTGTTGTGAAAGACCACAAGGAAAAAGCTTACCACAAAATTTGTTAAAAAGGTCCCCAAAAAACTCCAAGTGATGTAATAACAGATAAAGAGCAATGTTCCGATGATCGATCCCTGAGGTACACCAGAAGGGGAATGTAAAGCCGAGTAGGGTAAAAAAAAAAAACAAAATATTTGAGTGATCGAGGCGCGACTTAAATTCAATAGTGGTGCAATGTAATGGCGGCTGAGTACTTGGTTGCACTGTTGGTTAAAAGTTTCATTTCCTTTGGTAATTTTTCTTCTTTTGCACATACCGTCGATCGGATCAAGCGGATTATTAAAAAAACGCAGCTTATGTAGATCATAATCTTATTTCCAACGAACATTCAGATTTCAGGACAAAGCATAGAAAAAATTAGAAGGACGTCTACACGGTAAGACAAGATGATTTTTGAAGAAAATCCTGAAATCAGTTTGCGTATAGCGGGGATACTGTACAAAAAGCGAATAAAGGTATCAACATTTTCATATGTATACAATACAATGTTTGGCAAGTGGGCTACAAACGTTTTTTAATGAATACCACAACACTACCAGAAGTGGCTCTTGGGGAAAAGTTCCAAAAAGCCTAGTTTACGGCAATGAGATGACATAGAGAGGAAACTCAGAGTAAATTATTGGTTGGCGAACAAGAACCCGAGATTGGAAATTTTAGCGGGAGGAAGTAGTTGAGCCGGATAAAACTTTTCGACGGTGAAGGACTCCAACCATTTTGTAATGTTGTCCGGACTTTTCTTATTAATTTTTTCAATAAAAAAAAACCGTGAAAGTTTTCACTGTCTTTTCCCCCTTCCAGTTCTACGGTCCGTTTGCCGTAAATGTATATAGAATCGACATGTTTCCACATAACCCTGTGTTTTCGAGATAAATTACGGTTCATTTCATTATGTCGTATCATTAATAAAATTAGTCAATTAGGCTGTGACCGGCTCATGGAAGGCCTAAGATCCCCACACATAAGAACATTAGTCGCGACAGTCCTATTCCTTCCACGGAATCAATAAAGGAAAGGACTCTGAATACTACACACAAATAAGGGATTTGTTTGAAATTAAGTTGAAACCTTGAAGCCTCGAATAAGTTACAATTTTTTTTTATTTCATAACTTTTGGAAAAACTTTAGGCTAATTTATAAAAACGAACTCAGAGGTATATTCAAAGTTCTTTCGTGTGTTCCGTTCGTCACAACTTTGAATAATCTACACAAACGCAAAGAAATAATCACACAAAAGGTCCTCATTTAAAAGGAATAAAATTTTCCCAATTTAACTACAAAGGAGTCTTGAATTGTGATCCTCTTCCTTCTAGGTGGTGAATAGTGGAGAAATTATTTTTTATCACACTTTGACGTGTGCTTAAAAGGTAAACTATGCAAAAGAGTAGTGGAACGTGCCCCACGCTTCCGAGAAATACACTTTTACCTCATAAACTTTAATAAAAGTACGACGGAATCCTTTATGAAAAATCTTTTGTTGAATATCGTGAAATTTTAATTAAATTTTTTTTTAAACTTTAATTATGTTTTGCTTTCATCTTCGGTGGGGCTAGAGAAAACCTCCTCGTAAAATCGTCTTTGAGATACACGAAGCAACCACCGTCGAATTAAATTAATCCTGCAAAATCCCTTTTCAGGAACTGAATATGGCAAGGGTTAAAAACACACGGTTACATTTTTTGTTGATTTTAAAATCAGATTCATTCTCCTTTGTTATTCATTTTAATATTCTCTTCACTTAATTATAATTTATATCGCAGTATTTTTTGCAGCGGTTACGAAGTAATTAATCGAAATATCGAGGGAGGAAGCACGTAAGGATATTTGCAGTAATTCTATATTACAACAAAGCACTAATCTAAAATATTTAGTAATTTTATATATATATATTAAAGAATACAGTAATTAATGCTTTTAAACCATGAAAAAAATGTTCTGGACTTTTATTCTCAAAGTGACCTTAAAAGCAACTGAGATTTCATCATCGTTGTTGTATTTTCTTCCCAGAAGTTCGGTCTTAACCCTACTGGGCAAAAAATATTCATCTGAGGCAAAATCTAAGCTATAAGGTGGATAGCCACATTCGCAATTGACTGTTTTTGTAACAATACCTGCATGAGTGGTTACATTGTCGTGCAATAGATAAAAGGATATTTCTTGCCACCACCGCTGTCCCTTTGCATCCTAAGTGCCACCTCCACTGTCATCTTCAGCATAAACAAATCCAGCGGTGGCAAAAATTTCTAGTGCAGCTGTAAATGTGATGCAAAAGGGTTCCATAATCCCTGTGCGCGCCATTCTTTGTACTATATCCAGTTCTCGCCTAGCAATTACTTGGCATGCCTTAGGTCACCAAACTAACATAGCAAATGTCAGGGTAGGTCTTACCAACATTGTATATATCCTGCAGTGGGCTGAGATACCCCACCTTAAATCACACACTCTTCGACATCAATGTAACACGAATTTCGTTTTTCTGATTCCTTCTTCAACATGATATTGCCGCCCTAGAAAAGTCAAGGAACTCCAAATGTCCAAGAACAGGACCAAAAGAGTGGGGATAACTAAAAGGTTTCACAAGAATCTTATCAGTGACGGATCACTCCCACAGAAGGGACCGAAAAGTATCTTCTTTTTCCACGGCAGGGCAGGTGCCAGGATGATCTAAATTTGTCCTAGAAAGATACACCTCCATTTACTTGGCAGAGATGCTGGCTTTAGTTTGTGCTTAGATTACTTGAGGGAGGGTCAGATCAGACGGAAGTGAATTCCTCCCTAGCGATGGAATGTATATACAAAAGCTCAATGGGTGCGTCTCGGAAAGCGAAGTAACATTTTTTTTGGGTTAGAGAACACACAGGGGGAGCGAAAAAGGCGACACATTAGCAAGACAAGGAGCAGCTTGGGATATCCAAGGCCCAGAACCATATTCCACCATTGGGAGAGCCAGAGTGAACTTATATAAAAAAAATTATTTTCAGTTCCTCAATCGACAGTACACTATGAGATTCCAATAAAGTTTAAAATGATCTACATATCATGATCAATTCTGGACTGACTGCAAATCCGGCAATTTTATATGATATGAATATTACGCCCACGAAATCTCTAATCTGATTCCTTGTAGATTCATATTTTTAGGCATTCGAACTCAAAGAGAAGCTGTTGAATACTTTCAACCTCCCCCTCGTTCATTCAACTTTGGTATAAATCGTTGAAAGGAGCGATTTTATTGCACAGGTCTCAGTTTGAAATATGCTATAGTAATCAGGTAAACGGTAAGATTCTCGAACATTTTGGTAGTTCCTAAACCCTTAGCTCTCCCCCCCTCCCCTCCCCTCCCCCCTTCCTCTCCTGCAATTTTATTTCGTTTTTGTTGACACATGCCTGACTGGACCACTGTATCGACATCTCCTACCCATTTTTAGTTAGGGATACTAACGATGAAACCTCTTCTGAAATCGACCTGTATGACTGTATTATCCGTGGCCAGGTCCATATTGTCTTCTAAGCTCACCATTATTCTCCTACAATCCTGATCTGAGGACATCAAACATTCTGACTCTTTCAGTCTTAGGGTAGGTTTTAAGCAGGTATGTTTTTACCATAGATGATCACAACGTGATAAATCTACAAATCACATGGTTTTATTAATTTCAGAAATTATTTTTAATTCTTGTGACTATCAGCATATACGACAATAGAGTCATTCATTCTAAATATTGATGTGGTATTCCTGGATCCGTATCGAGTATAGATGGATAATACAGCCTATAACAAATATAAGCAAAACTTGTGCCCAAAATCGCTCCAAAAATAATATCTTCCCAGTGGTGTTGATAGTTACAGGTCCTGCTAACAGCTACTACGGTCGCTGCAAAGATAGGTAGGATAACAAGAAGAAGCCTCCAAGATTGACCTTGTCCTTGCTCAGTGAAAACGTTTAACTTGCCGCAAAGATACAACGCGAGGAATACCATAGAAGTGAAACTGACTAGAAAAGTATCCTTCAAACAAAATATATAATAACACACACTTTCACTTACAGGATGCATGTCCGCTGGGAAAACTTTTTCTGGCTTCATCCACTTCACAGGGATCGCCGGTACATTCATCATACATGAAACCTTCAGGAAAACAAGTAAAGAAAAAATTTGGTCTCATTCGTCCGGAGAGTGCCTTCAGGAAATGTGTTGTGGCATCATTGAGAAGCATAGCTAAGGTCAAAGCCAGGTATCCATAGCGCAGATCTCGACCATCTTCGTTTATGTGATAAAAAAGCAATACGACAGGAAAAGGAGTGATAAGCAGCGCTAAAAAAAGGACTTCTATTATGAGGAAATTCGGTACCACTGGATATTTGTAAAGCCACCATTCTTCTGGTTGTATTTTCCTTTCGAAGGCTGACAAGAAATATGCAAATCTTAAAAACAATCAGTCAACTACTCCTATGAAAAATTCAACTCACATCACAGTCAGCAGTAAGATGAGCCGGATACCAATTTCTTGAGCAAGGTAAGGTAGTGTTTCTGGCATTCGAGGCACTCGTAAATTTTTAAACGTTCCCCCTGTTTTTGATGATTTTGAATTTTTGACATCAAGAATCGCAGTAATCTTCTTAATTTTATTTATATAGTTTCACCTTACGAAAAAGAGTTACAATTCGTAAAAATGTATCATTCTTTCGCACTTGTGGACGAAAGAGAAAACAGAGATGATGAGTTTTACACGTCAGTGATTTCCCAAGTGCAATGCTCGTCAGTCGAATTGCCTCAACCACAGGCGTCGGACCTGCGCTTACAGAGAAGCAAATCTGCAGAGCTGTACCTCAACCAATTTGGCTACAGCCTAAATTTCTTTTTTTCCCTTGCGTTTCTTTTCAATGCGCTGGTTCTGATGAGCTCCTCATTTCCATATATTTTGCATTGATACTTCCCATACACGTCGCCTTAGTTGGATTGACAGTCAAGTGATTCGCACAAGCTCAAGTCCTCTATTATTTTCAAGTCACTGTTTAAGTCACAGACATAGTCCTCAGATAGACCAATCGGTCTATTTAAATATACTTGAATATCGTCAGCTCACTTATATGCCAGATCTTTCAAATTCAAGAGGTGGTCGTTTATATACATACGAAATAGTAGCGGCCCAAGATTGGAGCCCTGCGGGACTCCACGGCTAAGGGGAGCTGAAGATGTTGGTAGCAACTGAGCGAAAAGTCTTTAATCATGCCGATAGCTAAGGATAATAAATTTAAATAACAAGCAGGAGGATGGCTGTCACAAGTGTCCCCGTGGGTAGCATGGAACAGCTAACCTACAAACAGATGCTCGAAATAATAAGAGACGTCGAGGTCAGGATACTGCCTAGGAGCCTTCCGACGCGTACCAGCTAAGATGGCTCTAGGCAGAGGGACGAAAAAGGACCTGGAGGCAGAGGTCGATATCTCTCGAACGATATATATAGACTACAGAGGAGCAGAAGGCAACGAGTCAAGGAGCAATCTTTCAAATGAACTTTCTGAACTTTTCTAAAAACTAGACATGGAAAGCGATTAAGATCAATGCTTCGAAGAAGTCAGTAATCAGGCGCAGCGGAAAACAAAACCACTTCTCACCTTCAACAAACCGGAGCTAACATAGTAGATCTCTTTTCCGGACACTGCTCTCTAGGATACCACTTTAAAAAGATGGACAAAATTAAGAATGGTACCTGTTGTTTCTACCTAAAAGAGAGGAAGAGATGTGGGGCAGGACCTTTGCTCCAGTGAAACAATAGTTCATCTAAGGTTTTAGTGTTTATTATTTGAGGAAGGCGATTTTAACGACCACAAGTGTCAAAGAGGCAGCCTATATCCTTCCATAAAAAAACCTGGAATATACAGGCGAGATAAACAATACTTTCACTCAAGGAACCAGCGGAACTGGCAAAAATAAAAATCATACTCCAATTGTTAAAAGCAAATCGTGAGAAAGGAGGCAGCTTCTATGTTAGAGTACGCGGGAAAATCATCAATGGTTTACAAATACGCTGCTTGCGTAAAATCGATAAAATTCCGAGTATTATTATTGTTGTGGGGAATAAGTATTTATGTTAAGAACTCCATCCCAAGAGCAGTATTAAATTTCCGTGATAACCCAGCGCAAATACACTCAAACTTGCCACTTAACCTTTAAAGGAAATTTCGGAGGGAAGCACACAGGTAGTAAAATGAATTTCTCAGTTCCATTATGGATTTTCACGCACAGAATTTCATAGCTTTCAGGATTCGAATAATGCAACATTCGATTGTCTAGGGTATAGAGCTAGGCTATCTTTTGTACATATAGTGACGACAGCCTATGCGAAACCGGGGGCATTAAATCTTAGGGATCATGAGAGTAGGAGGCTTAATATTCACCCGACCAAGGGGGAGTCAAAAATAGTGCAAAAAATAAAAGGAATTTGAAATATTGTGTAACATCCGATAGGTTAACTTTATTGTTCTACCTCACATAGGTATTTTCTTCAATTTTTATAGGGTTTTATTTTTAGAAATCCCTCGTTTGAATGTTCAGATTCACTGGAGCGATTTCCTAAAATTTTATTTTCGAAGGCAATTCAATTCATAACTTTTCTAAATTTTAATTTTCGCCTGTTTTCTTCTGATTCGCCTCAGGGTGAGAGGAACTTCAGTAAATTCAACGCCATAAAAACAATATTTCTCTAAGCCTTGAGCAAAATAGGTAAGGATCTGGAAAAAATTACGTTTCGAGTTGGTGTTTTTTATTTGTACCACCGCCCGTGATTAGTCTGGCTTTCTTTTGAAGGACGATAAGATTTATAAGCGAATGAAGTCCTTAATTGAGGTTTCATAAAGAAAAATATGAAATTCCAACCACCCATAGATTCACAGATCCAAATCCACATTACATTTCGGAAGATCTGAAACTACTGCTACTGCAAGCACAAAATTTTATGCGGAACAAGAAACCCGAAGGGCAGCTTTGAAAAGGGGAAATTCTATGTTTTGTAGACTTTTCTGAGATTCTCCTTGAATTTAAGGAGAATTTTTAGTACACCCTGAAACACCCTAAAGCTCGAAAGGGGCCGTTTTTGGAGGGGGTTTGCAGACTGCTGCACTTCCTCATCTTCAGCGAATTCGCAGCAAAGCTCTCATATGAAAAGCTGTGTAAGACGAACGTAAATTTAAATTTCGGCACTGCAAAAAATATTAATCACTAATTAGTGAAGTAATCATTACAGTGCCATTTCTAAAGTTTGCACTCTCTCGGTTCTTTTGAAAAACATGGGTTTAGAATTAAGCAATTTCATGAAATAATTTAGATTGGCCCTGCATGCGATTCATACCAGTTGAGAAAGTTTAAAGTCGGCATTTTTTCAGCATGTTTCTACCGCCAGTTTCACAAGAATTTATTTTTGGTCTTAATTAGTTATTCGGTCTGTAAATAAAGGAACTATTTTCTACCCATTTCTCTGTACTATGATTAAAAACTTTAAAAGGAATCGTTTTGAACAGGATCTGCGGTGATATTCGGTACGACACGTCGATGCTCGACTAAAACCGAGGCATAACAATTGCCCTGCCTACTAGTAGATGATAAAAATCACGGATCCGAGAAGGACTTGCCTTCGGCTAAGGAGGATAGTACAGAGGGCCAAAGGTTAAGAAAAGGCCAAACGACTCTCTGTCGAACACAGGGCCACGAAGAAGACACTTCGTTACATGGTCAATAGGCCGCACAGATGAGGAGGCTGGAGAGGAGGTCTTATTACCAAGAAGCTCAGGGAGAGCGCATCCAATTCCCTCATGACCGCGAGAACGATGACCCATGTCGTCGACGCTTTCTTTTACGACCAGACACGCTTGAAATGGTGGTGAATTCAGAGGAGAGAAGCTGTCACCCGAGGCGGGTGGTAGTGCTCGTGACTCTCAACGTCATAAATGCGTTCAACTTTGGCAAATGGGGCGACATATTAGAGACAATAGGGACAACGTTTAGCGTTCCCGAATCCCCCTCCGAATGGTTGGGCAATACCTGAGCGACCGTCCTTTGACACCAAGAAGAGTCGACGCAAAAAGGGCATTACGGCGGGGGCAGCACAGTGATCTGTACTGAGATGCGGCCTATGTTTATGACAGCCCCTCGGAGCTGGGTATGCTGAAGGAGACGTCCCTAGTAGAATATGAAGACTACGTCGCCGTACTAATAGCGGTCGGCACGATTGAGTCGGTCCAGCTCAAAGTGAATATGTAAGTTTTCACTGCCAGGACAGAGATAGTCATCCGTACGAAAACGGGGATTCTGCTCCTGGTGGTGGGTGCATGGCGGGTGCTAACGGAGCCAAGCACCTGAGATGATGGCTGACACGAAACCTCAAGGAACAGATATGGAATTCGGCTGATAAGGCAATAACCAAATTCGTCTCCCTGAACAGGATTATGATCAATGCCAACGGACCGAAGTCGAGTAAGCGACGCCTGCTCATGGTCACAACGTAATCTGTATACTGCTGTATGTGGTGACCAGATCAGGTGCACAGAAAGCACCTAGCCCCCGTGCCATTTGTGTGATCCCAATTTGACTCCAAGCCGTTCTACGTGCAAAAAGGTGAGGCCGGGCGAAAACAGGTCAGCAAGAAGGAAATATCCTACATCTTAAATAAATGGCAGGAGTTTTGGAATAGCAAAGAAGGCAGTGAACTGCTAAACTTCTGCCACAGATCGGACCGATGGTAAACTAACACCCGAACATTCACCCAAGTGCCCGTATAGCGTTGATGGTAGGGACGACAAGAGAGGAGCCATGGAGTGGGAGCTGGGTCGGTTATTACCGGACAGCAATAGTACGGTTTATTCTGGAGAGCGAGAGCCACTGGGAGTTACTGGAATTGTTTGTGAAAGACATCCTTAGCACAAATAATCGATCGGCTTTTCAAAGGACGTAGATGAAAATAAAGGACAAAAGTACCGTTTCAGGATGTTTAAAATTAAAAAAGAAAGGCATCAAAATAGAATACAATACTATAACTCTTCATTTATTTTTTATTGATACAGAAATAAAACATTAAATTTATAAGTGTTTGCATTTGTGTAGGTTTGTGCAAAGCTCTGCAACATTTGAATTGAACTGTTACCCAAGGATCTTAGAAGGTGACATGAGTATATAAATGAGCCCACGTCGTGTCTTCACTTATTAAACTCGCACAGTTCTTAGGAAGAATTCTTTTAAATGAAAATACTTTTAAATTTGCCTTCTAAAAGTGCCATCAGTCAAATGATAAAAGTTCGCTGGACTCGAGAGTTTTTACACTTATAAGTCAAGGCTTCCAGAAAGTTGAAATCTTCACTGCCATTTTAGAGAAAAATCATTTTTCAAAACACTTCCTTAAGAATACGAATTCAGAACTGCAAAGTTAAGGAACTTTAACAAATTTACTATTCACAATCATTACAAAGTCCCCTTAAGAGTTTTAGTGTATTAAAGTTTTCAACAAATTTCACAGCACACCTCGTTATTTTCACGCTCGAACGAGGCTGCATGACTTCCGTCTATCAAAGACTCTTGCAGTTAGTTCTCTTACTTTTTGCTTACTCCTTGAAAAATCGCCAGGAGTTCTTTCCTTTTATACTCACACATGCATCCACCTTATTCCGGGACCTTATAAAAGCATTTTAAACTTACTCATTTTTCATCTATTTTTTTTATTGTCCTAAAAGAAATTTTAATATTCGTAAAAAGTCATATAAAAAGTTTCGACGTTATGAGTGGAAATGCAAGGATTTGGGTCGACTGGGATCGTAAGTCTGATTTTTTGTTCCCGAAAAAAGAAAAACCTTCTTATAAAGGAGTGCAATAAAAACCATTCTGTTGCATTTTCCATCCAAGAAAGATTTAAAGTTTTTACCTTATTGGAATGGTTTTACAGCTCCATGCCCAGAATCATAAAACTACTGCAATTACTGTGGGTGCAAGGACAAAACCGCGAAAAGGAATAATGTACAGTGGTTGAATTCAGTGACCCAAAAAATAAGGGAAAAAAAAACGAAAAAGGAAGTTCGTTGCAGGGAATGGCGGGGCGTGAAAAATTATGAGGAATGATTTTTCAAATATTTAACCAGATACAAATGGAAGTAGCATTAAGTCATCTTGAGACTGGATTCAAATGCAATTTTCGGTGAATCACTTTTGAAATTCACCTTCGAAAAAATACCTTTTTCTTGCATTTGAGGTCGTCCGGCCCGTCCGACCTTTGCGCTACTTCGTCCTAAAGAAGTCTTTTGTGACTGACCATAACTGTTTAATTTGCTGGCAAATGCTGGAGATTTGCCCATTAATATAGCCCATGATCTTCTTCGGTGGGAGCTCCTCATATCCTCCGAATGTAAATGGTAACGGACAATGTCCAGGGGATGGTCTTCAGCTCATTCTTGTTGAGTGAAAATAACGATCTCGTCCTTTTTTGCGAATACATAATATACCTGTTCACGTTTCTTAAACATCCATGCTGGTACTCTTCCTTGACCCTTGCTTTTCCACTTTTCCGTATTTGGCTCCAAGATTGAGCTAAAAAGCATCAATTCAAAACTGCAATACTAACAATGACCAATTTTCCCGTGCAACATGCATCTTCATGTCTTAAGTCAGATGGATAAACTGCTTGAAACGAGATCATCCGACGAGACATGCAAACAATAAGCTGCTTGCCTTGTGCAAATGATGACTGTATTCGCATTCTTAAAATTTTCACTTGGGTTTATAAATTCCCACCGAAACGAATGTTACGAGAAAGTGTTTACAGCCAACACAAACAACTTTGTTGGGGGGGGGGGTTAGTTGTACTCAAAACTTTTTTCATGATGGAATCCAAACTTTCCATCCTCCCTAAGACATTGCTGAAGATGGAAAAGCATTTCACTCTGCAGCTTAAGGCGATTTGTATTTTTCTACTAACTTCCAGTTGCATACAAACTTTTATCTCAAACTTGAAAGGAATTCAGATGCATTTCTCGTGAAATTTATTACAGTTGTTGTTGTATCTAATTTTATTCTCGACTGTACACTTGTCAAATGTTCTTCCATGACTAAAACTTTTAAATTTCAATTAATATAAAGTCGATTTCTTAAAGCCAACAGAGAGAAAGTTATTTTCTGTGATCAAAGGTCATGGAGGTCATTTTCTTGGATGTCGCTTCGTCCCTTCCCTGTTGTACCCTGAGTTGTATGAAAGGAAACTAAACTTGTAAACTCGAAGTTTTGTTGTCTTATTTTAGGGTATTAATCATCAGAGTAAAACTATATCATTTCTCCTATTACCACTGGCTATACAAACACATTTTGACTTGTTTTTACAATCCTATCATGTTTTTTTCTTTTTTTTAGTATAGTAACATCTTGCTTGCAATCCCGAATCAGTTTGCAGTTTTGTAGACCATTTTACCCTTAAATATTCTTAAATAGTAACTTGTTACGTTGTCCAAGACCCTATGTCCGTGATGGGTAGTCTGTCATTGAGCCAGTGTACTGCTCCGAGTTTTCTTTTTTTGTTACAGGGGAAGAGAATTGTCGGGATCTGTCTTCGGAGAAAAAAAAGAGGGCAAACGTATAAG